>MU602738.1:32135-61965 GCA_025201865.1 Ramicandelaber brevisporus | reverse complement strand
GAAGACTGTTAAAATGACTGCTCAAAACCAGCCGAGTGTATCACAGACAAGCCAGCCAGTCTTCCTTACAGCACCTTCAGAGTCACAAGAATATGTTAATGAAATCCAATGGTCACAGCCTGCTCGTCCATCGCAAATAACCCACTCCATCTCCAACACGCAGGACTCAGTTATCGAGTCTCCAAGATTGACACAACAGCGGCTGCAGCAGAGCCAATCTTCAGACATTGAGGACGCCACGATGCTCATTATCTACGACCCAACAACTAGCCATCACCCGTCGATGCCACCACTTCCGAGCGGTCGCGCCACAACTACAAGTTCAGCCACGCCAGATATAGCCAATGGTCGACAGTCTTCATTCTTTTCATATTTCAAACACCAGCCTCCAGTCATCCCCAAGACGCCTGCTTCGGATCTGCGTCTATCTTCAATCGACTTTAAAAGCGAGCTATCCTTTGATCGGCCATATAACTAAGCCACTTGCTCTTACGGCATCTAATGCTTAATTCATTTATCTATTTATCTATTCGTCTGTTTGTCTGCTTGTTTGTTTGTTTGTTTGTTTGTTTGTTTTTAATCTCATTTCATTTAGGAGTTTTTTTGGTTAAAGTTTAACAGCACGGGTGGGCCACACCCACGAAAAATTTAGGAAAACTTGTAGGACAGATGATTTTACGTAAAACACGGCCCACCTTAAAGTTTAACAGGGAAAGGAATACAGGGACAATTGAATGACTTTGGCTTGAATGAAAACTCTGAGCCTCCCGTATTTGTAACTGTTGTGTTCTTGCCGCTGCATCCGAGTGACGAAAACACTGTGCATTGATAATGACCACCTGCACGAATCGTAACTGGTGCTCCGGACACTTTAGGCTCAGTTGTCACAGCCGATGCCTTTGATGGGGATGAGATTGCCACTAGTGGCGGGAATCCGTGGTTGACGAACCCGTCGGTTGATATTGAGTTGCAGTGTTCTAGACTGCTAATTGGCTCGCAGTTGCTAGAGGCAGAGCTTGTCCTTGACTTTGGCTGATCGCAAACCATAATGTAGCCGGGAGCATCTGTGCCTTGGCATGGAGGCATGTTGGTGCCAATTGCGCCCACATTGCCAGCAGTCAGCACCACCGCAAGAAGTGTCACATAGGCGAGTCGTAGCATCATGGTTGAACTGGAAAGAAAAGAAAAAAAGTAGAGGGGAAAAGATAAAGGTAGTCTGCTGATGATGATGATGATGATGATGATGATGGCTGTACTCTATTGATTGTTGTTTCCCTCTCCCGTTTGGACAGCCAACACCTGCTGGTTCCTTAAATACAGTGTGGCGAGCCCTCAACTTTAATCCAGATTTCAGGAGGCGGATTAATAAACCGGCTAATTTGCCAAACGTCATTGATGATAATATTGACTGATCCAACAGCCATCATTCTTGATTAAAACAAAGTGTTGGAATAACCG
Source organism: Ramicandelaber brevisporus (assembly GCA_025201865.1). NCBI lineage: Eukaryota > Fungi > Kickxellomycota > Ramicandelaberales > Ramicandelaberaceae > Ramicandelaber > Ramicandelaber brevisporus. Next base: position 60,507 of record MU602738.1, on the reverse strand, counting down.
GCCACGGAGATTACTAGGAATAAGTGTTCTATCTTTCAAATCAAGCAGCAATGAATGTCTAAACGGTGGGCATGTATTTAAGGTCAGGACGGACCGATCGTCAGGGTCATTAGCATTGGGCGAGTGTATTTCGGACCCGCTCGTTCGGCTAATATAGCGGGGAGAGGGGACTGAACCGCGGGTCCGAAGGTCTGGCTAATAGCAGAGAGTTTGACTTAAACTGCTAACACAAAGTAAAAATAGAGCAATTAGCTCAACAACAACGATAGCGACAACGATAGCGACAACAATGACAGCATCATAATAATCAACAACCAATAATGAACCTCACCGAAGTTGATAATAGTAAACCAAAAAAATAAAAGAGCGTTAAAAATGAAAATGAGAGTGAAAAATGAAAATGAAAATGAAAAATGGCTGTTTAAATCAGAGTAGTATAATTGGCAGGGAATGAACCTGATCTGCCATTGCAGACACCTTCCCACCAGTCATTTTGATCATTGGTTTTAGTTGTGATTGTAATGATATCACCCTTTTTGAATGGCAAGTCTCCATCTTGTTCGCCTGCGAAATCGTACAATGCTTCTGCAATGTCGCCCTTCTTCTCCTGTGGCGGAGGTGGTGGCGGTCTGCGAATGCTGCCAGAGGTTGCTCCGCTTAGAGTGCCTCCACCGCGCACGCTTTGAGCAAGCTTCAGAGATGGCTGGTACTCCTCACGCTGAGTAGACGGGGATGATGAAGATGCAGCATCGTCATGGAGATACGTGCGACGAGAAGCGCTAGAAGAGGCATAGGTATCAGATGAACCTTGGCCAGCAGCAGTAGATGCACCAGGCATTGGGGCAGTCGAGCGCACAACAAGAGCACGGTAGAGAATGTTGGCAGCAGCTGGGGCAGCAACAGCTCCAGACAGCAGCTCCTTTGCGGAAACTGGGCCGCCATAGAACTTGGCATTGGCGTCCTTGCGCTCAACAATGACAGAGCCCTCAATGGAGATACCGGCAAACAGACCCTTTGACTTGGAGTAAGAGAAGATCGCAGCGGTATTGGCAATTGTGCCCGACGCCTCAGCAGTGCGGCCAAATGGACCAGCAGCGACAGACAATGCGCCGCCAAGAGTCACGTTGCCTCCGTGGCTGAACGCCTTGACTGCATCAACCGAGTTCAGGATGATTACAAAGTCAGTCAGCTCGCCTCCAATCTGGCCACCAAAGCCAACGCCAGCCGTGGCAATGCTGGACGGAGCCGACCATTCTCCATTGGGGAGACGGGCAATGACCAGACCAGAGCCAACTCTGCCCGACCACAAAAAGCCAGCCTTCAGGACAGTCAGAACAGCGATGCCCTTGCAGGTTTGCAAGATGTCGGCGGGAATAACCTTGTCTGGACCCTTTGCAACAACCGGGTCAATGAAGCTGTTGAGAATCTTGGCAACCTTTCGGCACTCGTTGCCCAAGTCAGACGGAATAGGCGAGTTCATCTTGTATTGGTGTTTGTTACAATTGTAGTTGCTGTTATTGCTGTTGTAGTTGTAGTTGTAGTTGCAGTAGATGATGATGATGATGACACTTCCCCGTTCAAGTCGTTTCGTTTCGTTTCGTGAGTAGAAGATAGAACGAAAAGGAAAGGGAAAGAGCGAGCGAGCAAGCGAGTGGAGTGGAGCGAGTGGAGTGACAAGTAGAAGTGAGCGCGTGTTGGTGTGACGAAATACGAGTGGAACAAGAGCGAGGCAGCGTTTTCTTCAATCGCAGCGAATGAAATAAAAAAAACACCGCATTGACCGCTCTCGCTTACCCTTGCCAAGCCAAACCACGGAAGCCAAGACCACGCACACAGTGCTGACAACCCAACAACAACAGCAACAGCAACAGCAACAGCAGCGACAGTAACCACAAAAAGAATAATAGAAGGGTTTGGGTTTGGCTTCAAAAGAACACGTTCCAATGTGGATGGAAATCGAATAGAGAGAGAAAAAGAGAATGAAAGAGAAAAAAGAGAGAGAGGGGTGTTATTCTTAGATGGAGCATTGGCGCTGCTGTATCTTTCTGAGCCGAGGATACAAGACTACGCCAAGAACGACATAGATGGCCCCAATTAGTGGTGCGGTAAAGTACGGCACCGATGAAGACCGTGCCTTGACGGGTGGCAAAAATGGCAAAGTGCACAGCAGAATGGCGGTAATGACAAACAACAATGCAACTGAGATGGCAGCCTTGAATGGACGCGGGATGCTTGGCTTCTTGGCACGCATCACAAGCAGCCCAATCACGGTTATTCCGTAGAAGCACCATGTCGGATAGCTTTGGATGTCTACAAGCAACCGGAACGCCTCGCCCGGAGGCGGCAGAACAATGAAGGCCACCGTCAGCACGTAGTTCAGCACAACTGCTGCCAAGGGAGTGCCAAACCGTTCGCTGATGTGTCCTAACTGATGGGAAAGCGGCAGGTATCCTTCTTTTGCTGCCGCCACAATGATGCGCGACACGCCAAATACACCGGCTGATACTGCTCCCAAGCAAGAGATGGATACACAGACCGGAAGAATAACTCGTCCAACTACCTTGCCAAACACAATCTCGCAGTAAATGCCGGCCAAGATGTCGTTTGAGCTGTAGATTTCAGCCAGCGGGATGATGGAAAAGTACGCAGCATTGGCCAGTATATAGAGCATGGCAGTCATCACCACACCGCCACCCACTGCGATTGGAAGATTACGCTGCGGATTCTTCAGCTCACCCAGCGAGTAGTTCAGGTTGTTCCAGCCCTCAAATGCAAACATCACCTTGAACAGCGCACTGGCGATGTTTCGAGGGCCAATCTCACCCTGGCTTGTATCGCGTAGCGTTGCTGCCTTGGCCAAGTCCCAGTTGCCAAGCTGCCGCGGTATGGACGTAACTCCTGTGAGCACAACTATCCCGGATATCGCGATGATGGCCAAAACCAGGGACTTGATGACTCCAAGCAGAGTGTTCAAACGCAATGCCCATCTAACAGACAATGCATTCACAATTGAAACCACCGTTATACATGCGATGGCAAGTCCTCGCTCTATCCACTGCTGACTGACCGCACTGTCTGCTCTCTGCCCATGATCACTTGGTCCCTTCAGAGCGTAGTAGAGATACTCGGCAAACACCATTGATATCGCCGCACCTCTAGCTGGCCGAATGCACGTTATCATAGCAAAGCTGAACAGCAAGGAAAGCAGTCCTCTTGGATACGGGAAAGCATGCTTCAAATACTCAAACTCACCGCCACTCGTGGGAAACATTGACCCAAGTTCGACATAGGCCATGGCGCCAGCTCCCGTGAGCAGAGCACCAACTGCCCACACAATCATTGCGGTTGTTGGACCGCCAACCAGGGCAGCAACGTGGCCAGGTGCGCAGTAAATGGCACTTCCCACCATTAAGCCTGTCACCATGTTCATGGCTGCAAACGGACCCATGGTTTGCTGCAGTTGCTGTTCAGCGGGTGTGCTGCACGAAGGAGTCTGCGTGGAGTCTTGGTCATCGTGAACTTTGCTGTCAACGGAGCTGCTGCGAAACGGATCAACAGCAATTGTGGCAGTCGACGCTCGAGTGAGAGCCATAGGCATTGATGATATATGTGTGTATATATGCGTGTATATATACGAGGATGATTGAGGATGTACTTGAAACAGCTATTGCGAACCACCTTTTCCACCTTTTCCACCTTTTCCACCTTTTTCCACCTATATCTATATGATTCACCGGGTGTCTAACGATGACCGTATCCTACGACGTCACAAGGATGTTAGAGTGAAGCAAGTCCACCGAGATTGACTTTTTTGTTTTTGCGGTGATTAAAGTGAATGTGCAAGAGCTTTGAGGAAGTATGCACTCCTCCCTTTTTCATGAAAGAGATGTTCGAAAACCGAACTTCTGGATACGCACAAACCAACCTCACTCTTAATATCGAAAATAGATTAAGTCTCAATATCGAGTATATGAGATGTGTCAATTTTAATTCTGTTGAGCAGGTTGAGTGTCATTCGTTGAGTTAAATATGATACTCAGAGCCTCTTTCTCCTCCTCCCCCACAGTTTTCAGGAGTTATCCCTGCTCGGTAATCTGATCCTCGACTTGTTCGGTCAAGAGGATATCTATTTCATTAAATCCGCTCAAGTAAAGCTTGATAACTGCAATTAGTCATTAAAAGGTTTTGTCTAATAATAAATAAATATAAAACATGAAAATGAGTTCATGGAAGAATGATATTAGAAGAATCGTCGCTGGTAAAGGTATATTGGAATACTGAGCAGAATGATGAGCGCACCTGCGGTTGGTGCCAGCCAATACGGGAATCCCTTGACTTCATTCAGAGCTGCGGCAGTGTAATTTGGAGGAATAAACGGCACCACCGACAAGAACAAAGACGAGCCAACAAACAGCACTGGAGCGACCCAGAGTGCCTTAAATGGACGGTGGGTGTCGGGTTCACGGAATCTCAGCACTAGCAAACCAGTGCCGGTGATTCCATAGAACACCCACATTGGGTAGCCCTGCAGATCAACCAGCAAATCAAAGACATCGCCAGGCGGGGGCAGCACAATGTACATCAGGATCACCAGAGCGTTGAACACAAGTGCGTTAAAGGGTGTGCCGAATCTTGCATTGATTCTTCCGAGACTCTTGCCGTATGGAATGTAGTTCTCCTGGGCAGCAACTACAATCACTCTGCTCATTCCAAAGATCATGGCTGACACTGACCCCAGGCACGAAACGGCGACAAACAGCGGAAGTACAACTCGACCAAAGGTTTCGCCAAACACAATGCGGCAGTAATCACCGGCCAGAATTTCCTTGGACGTTTCAATCAGCGACATGGGAACAACAGAAAAGTAGGCAACATTGGCAAGCACATACAAAACACTGACCGTGGCCACACCACTTCCAACTGCAATGGGCAGATTTCTCTTTGGATTCTTGAGTTCGCCCAGAGAATAGTTCAAGTTGTTCCAGCCATCGAATGCAAACATAATCTTGAACAGTGCGCTTGCATAGTTGCGAGGACTAAAAGCAAAGTCGGGGATTGTGCTGTGCCAGTTGTCCAGCTGGCGAGGAATCGATGTTGCACCCGTCAACACAATGATGCCAGAGAAGGAAATGAGCAGCAGGACTAAGATCTTGAACATGGTCAGGAAGTTGTTGACTCGAACAGACCATCTAACAGAGACGCAGTTGAGCACAGTGATGAACAATAGGCAGCCAATGCCGATGCCACGCTCGACCCACGGTGATGGCACTGCTACGCTGTCCCCGCCACTGTTTCCAGTCTCAGCATTGGCTGCGGATCGGCCCAAAGTTGCGTACAAGATATACTTTCCAAAGACAACCGACACTGCAGCGACATTTGACGGCTCAGTGCACATGATTGTGCAGAAGCAAAACATGAATGGCAGCAGTGATCGGGGTCTCTTGAAGACGTAGTCCAGATACCTTTGCGCGCCGCCCGACTGCGGCAGCATTGCCCCAAACTCAATGAAGCTGACCGCAGCTGCCAGTGTCAGCACCGCGCCAAACACCCACATAATTATGGCTTGTACTGGCCCGCCTACCAGGTTGACGACGAGCGATCCGGTGCTGAAGATGCCCGCGCCGAGCATCACTCCAGCAACTTGAGCAACTCCACTCAGGACACCCATGGTTCTGGGCATCTGCTCAAGGCCAGGTGCTGCTTCAATCTGGTCGTCGGCTGGCTCAGACTCAGCCGAGCTGTTGTTGTCGATCGCATCCTGGGCTGATTCGTACTCAAAAGCTTTGCGACTCGGTCTGCTGTTTACTGCGGAGTGTGTCTCGGATTGCACAGTTTCTCTATCATTTGCCAAGATGCAGTTCTCTTTATCTGCATCTGGCGGCATTTTCAGCGTGGTTCCGTTAACTCGCTCAATAGGACTGTGTATGTGTGCGATTATGAACGGGATGCGATATGATAAAGAAAAAAAGAGTGAGTGAGTGAGTGAATGAGAGAAGGGGGAATATATAAAACACTATATGAAAGAGGAATCAGCCGTGATCATGTGACCAGTACCGTACTTTCATCATCTCTCCCCCTTTTTCTGAAATGACGGTTGTGATATTGTTCTCGTCGACGATTATAAGTGAACTTCGGCCATAAAGGAGTATGTGAACTACATTTATTGCTCAACAGCCCCTTTTTCATTGTGTTCAACATTTCTACGAGTTCTCAACAGTTTTTTTATTATCATTAATGAACGTTTAACTTTTTCAAGGAATAGTAATAATAATAGGAATAGGAATAATAATTAATGAGACAAGTAGTACGTATAGTTAGGCAGAATCGAAAGGAAAAAGATGTATGGTTGTAAATAGAATGTAGTCATTGTGCGTAAAAAGAGTGTGTGTGTGACGAAGGAAGGAAAAAAAAACAAATGAGCAAAGATGATGACGTCAACAAAGAGAAAAGAAAGCTGCGGCGCACTTGTTTGATTGATTGAGTGATTGATTGAGTGATTGAGTGATTGAGTGATTGAGTGGTGAAAACAAAACAAAACAAAACAAAACAAAGCAAGTGAACGAGCGAGTGCGCTATTCTCAAAGATGTCTAATCTTTGTGACCTTGTGGGCAAGTACGGCTGTTGCAAGTTCCAGGACGATGCTTGACGGACCAGCACCAGCAGCCCTTGATGTATTCGCAGCCACAGTCAAATGCGATACGACACATGGTGGATATATCGAGATAATATTACTAGAGGAGCAAGTCTTGCAAGAAAAAAAGGGAGGCGTAAATGCGGGCTTTGATGCGGACCTTGGTTCGGTGAATGGTTGTACGAGGAAAAAGTGAGCGTGGAGCGTGGAGCGGGAGGCAAGCCTTGAGGGTGACTCTGACTTGAAGCCTGTATGGCAGAATATATGCGAGTAAAAGCTGTATGAGTTTGAGTGCGAGGTTTGGCTTGTGTCAGCAGAGGAAGACCGTAGCAAGCAACAACAAACAAAAAAACAAAAGTTGGAAGCAAAGTGTTGCTGGGAGAAGGGGAGTGAGCTGGTGCCGGCTTGTGTTCTCTGTATCTTTTTTATTGCTGTTGTTGTTGTTACTACTCTGCAAGATGGTACTGAAGGAGGCAGGGATGAGTGGGAAATTTGGCAAAGTGCGTCAAATGTAGGAGGTTATTACAGTGTTTGATCGGCACAATTACAGCGTATGTGCAGCTCAATTGTACACCGGTTGAGTGTCGATGATAAATAAATAATGATGGAGGAGGTAGTATGGAGTGATGCGAGATGGGGTGATGCGGGGGGAAGGATTGCCAAAGTAGTAGTAGTAGTAGTAGTAGTAGTAGTAGTAGTAGTAGTAGTGACAGCAGCAGTATTAGTAGTAGTGGCTGCTGTGGCTGTCGTCGTGGCTGTTGTAGGAGTGAGTTGTGAGTGGCAAAAAGCGCTGAGGGTTGACGGTTGGAATGGAGGAGGAGCGAGAAGAGTGTCGAACTTTGGGGGAGGGAAATACAAGAAGTCTTTTTAGTGGCAGCTTCTCTGCTTGAAGAGCTTATTATATGGATGGGAGTGGAAGCGAACGAAGTATCAGTCATTCTATTGGCACATCGATTCGTAACAATGTCAAAAAGTATAACCGCACAATATGTTGCCTTTTGTGTAATTTGAGGGTGAACGAGCGAGCGGGTGAGTGGATGACTGGATGACTGGGTGAGTGGGTGAGTGAGTAGGTGTGTGTGTGTGGGTGTGTGTGTGTGTGTGTAGCCATTGACTGGATAACGTTTTAGAGTTGCACACCAGGGTGGCACGCAGGTCAGCATTTTTTGTTATTGTTGTTACTGCTGCTACTGCTGCTGCTGTTGTTGTTGTTGTTGTTGTTGTTGTTGTTGTTGTGTTGTCATTGAACTACGATGCATCGAGTGGATACGTGTGTGTATGTGTGCGTATCTGTCAATTGTGCAGGCATCAAGTCGCTCGTTGTTTGCAATACAGCACTTTCCACTCATTAACTCTCTCCTTGCATTATGCTTCAGTCTGAGTGGATGGACTGCTCATTCATTCAATGGCAAGGATGCAGGTGTGTGTTCCTGACACGTGTATTTTTCTTCTGCCTCTTCTGCTCCTTCTTCTTCAAAGTTCAACAATGATGTGTGCTGACCTCATTCATGGTAAGCAAAGATGTGGATGCACGATGCGCCACACATCTCTTGTTTTCTTCTTGTTTTCTTCTTGAACTGCCTTTTTCATACTCGGTTGAATCGATGGCTCCGCATGTGAAGCCACTTGCCGGTTCAAGCTTCAGTAAGAACAACGAATTCATCCATACTGGACGATGATCATTGATTAGAAGCAGATCCCTATTCTCTTCGCTTCCATCTTCCTCTCCCTCTTCGCCTCATCCTCATCCTCCCCCAATAATGTATATGTAATAGAGGTGCAGTAATTAATGCAGCCACTCAATTGCTGCCGCTGCTTGCTGTCGCCACATTTGACACACATTTCAGGAACACGAGTTGCTGCCATCATCACATTGCCTAATGTAGTTGTGTTAGATAAGAATCATATTAAAATATGAAGAAAACGAAGATCATGACGATCAATTTAATATAATCGAATGGGGGAAGAGAGGATGGGGTGGATCTACACACATTGCAAAGCTATTTATTAATTGTCTGGATAGAGGTCGATGCTGGCGTAGATCGCTGCACAAATCGCTCTGGTCTCTGGCAGACTGGTTGCCAGGTCGACATAGCTGTTGGGGTGGCCGTTCACGACGTGATGCGCCTCTTTCGTGAAGTGAGCAAGTAGCTGGGCCAGTGGCAACGATGGAGCCGGAATGCTGAATTCCTCAAACTCCTTGATCAAATCGGCCTCATTCTCAGGCGTAATCTCCACAATGCTGGTCTCTGATACCGGCTCGGCATTGCCAAAGGCACGGGCCGACTCGGGGATCTGAGGAGGCTTTTGAGGCACTGGTGCAGCTGGGAACACGGATGAGATTGTGTCAACCAGGGTGTCAAAGGCAGCATCGAGGCAGCGGTGGCGAACCAGTCTGAAGTCTGAGCTCTCCAGAACATCGCGAGTCTCGTCCACCAGCTCAGCTAACTTTACAGTGTCCTCGATTCGATCGAGGTTGATGCCCGTTTCGTTGCGCAGATTGGATATGTCGTCCGCTGTCATTGGGAACATGGCCTTCGTCAGCAAGTTGTCATGACCGCTTCCAAAGTCGCCCTCCACCAGCTTGCGAATCTCGCCAACGTACTCGGCCAATTCAACCACTGTGATCTTCTGCTTGACAGAGACCTTCTCCAAGATCTGGCGGGTATCGTCCTCCACAGCTTTGGCAATCTGGCGCCAGCCGATATTCAGCAGCTGCCAGGTGAATGCCAAAAAGCTGCGCTCAACATTGGGTTTCAGCTTACGCGAGGATTCGTTGCTACTGCTGCTGCCGTACTGTACAACCGAGTCAACGTAGGTGTGACGTCCAATGATGCTCAGCTGCACAGATGCAAGAAGACTGAGCAGCTCAACGCAATACACCGCAGTCAGCACGCGTGCAATCGATGCAATCTTCAATGCATCCCACAGTTCGGCCTTTGACATTGCAGCACTGCTGCTGCCACTTGGCGGCTCGGCGGGTTGGACTGGTGATTGCTGCTGCTGTGAGGACGGACTGTTGCTCCCGGCATTTTCTGTGACCGCGACTGCGGCCGCTGCTTCTCCATTCGAATCAGGCTTTGGAGTTGACTCATTCTGGGATTGCTCCGGCTCTGTGCCTGTAGCTGCGGCTGCAGTATCGGTAGCATCGGTAGCAGCTGCCTGTTGTGGCTCTGGCTGTGGTTCTGGCTGCTGTGCCGGCGCTGCCGGTGGAGCCGAGCGTTGGGACCTCAATGCATGTGCGATACTCTCCACATCAAGTTCCTGCAGCAGCTCGTCAGACAAGTCGGCCAGCAGTGCCATGACCGTGAACCCACAGTCCAGCTGGTTCTGCTCGTAGCGTCGACGCAGGTTCTCTTTGAGGGATCGCTGGGTGGCCATGCTTCGACCAAACTCGGAGATCTTGCTCTTTGCAAACTGCCCGAGCGCATATGCGCCACCAGCAAGACCACCTAGCACCAGCAGCGTCCGCCGGTATCGTCTCACCGGGTACAGAACTGTGTCGATCACCGTCATTGTAGCTGAAGGAGTTTATGTGGAGAAATGTACAGGCTGTGAGCAAAGCAAAAGCAAAAGCAAAAGCAAAAGCAAAGGCAAGATGGCGAGCACGCGTGAAGAGTCGAGAATTGGGCCGAGCGCGGAGAATGAGCGAGTGAGTGGCAAACTGCCGAAATTGACGACGATAGCGACGACAGCGACGACGGAACACGTGAACCGAGCATGCATCATGCTATGAAGCAACATGAACGTGTATTTTGAAACAAAAGCATGATCCCATTTTCTTACAGCTTAGAGCTTAGAGCTTACAGCTTAGATTGTGGCACAGCATCCTGCGCCGGCTTAAAGAGAATGCAGTGCGTGGAGAAGGCAACAAGACGGCCATCCGCAGCCTGCCTGATTTCACCCTTGGTGAATGCCAGATTGCGGCTGACTTTGGCGACTTCGACCGTGATGAGAATGTCGCTGTCTGGATCACCAGCGGATACGTACGAGAATGACGAATCGCCTACTCTGTCTACATCCACCGCTGGCTTTCCCTTGTTCTGAGCGCCAGCAGGAGCAAAGACAGTCGACATTTTCACAGCCACTTTACTGCATGTGTTCAAAAGTGTCGCAATGGCTCCGCCGTGCAAAGTGCCGTTCAAATTGAGATCGTTCGGGCCAATGTGATACTTGAACACCGCCGTTGGTGGAGAGCTGGTCGCATCCAGCGTAATGCCCTTGACAAGCTGCTGAGCATACACCTCGGTCGGTTGAGCGCCGTTGCTGTCTCCTCGTGTTTTGCTCAGCGCAAGTTCAATCCGGTTCAGCGCTTCCGCTCTCGCTGCCTTCTCTTGCTGCTGTTGCTGTTGCTGCTGTTGCTGCTGGCTCATCTTCGGGTTCAAAGTAAAGTTGTGTGTGTTGATACCTGTGAGAGTGCGAAGCGAGTGTGTATGTGTGAAGCGAGTGAGTGAGTGTGTTTGTGTGGGGTGGATATGAAAGATAGGTCCGACTTTTTTTCAGCTGGATGAAGTGGAGATTCGCCGAGATCTTGTGAAGCCGCTTTGCCACTCGCTCACGTTAGTCCGTGCCTGACGACGTCCTTGTTCACGCCCACCTTCTCCCCTCGAGTCAAACCAGGCTGACCACTCTTCTAAGCCACTCATACGCTCAAACGACTTTGCAAACCACAAACTCTGATCCACGTGAAGTCGCCCTGGCTCGCTGTCTGTCTGCCTCACCTGTTCTTGCTCTTTGTCTTTGTCTTACTCTTTGTCTTCTTCTTTTTCTATCACTGTTTCTGCCAGACAACGCAATAATGAACTCTTCGAACGATACTGTCATCACGGCCGACAAGGTTAACGGCACCTGGTTCACACCAGACCTTGTCCAGTCAGTTCTGGGCCACTTTGCGGACTCAGGAGAGTATACCATTGAGCTACTGCAGCACTTCAAGTGCATCCACTCAGAGTACGGCCTCGTCGAGCTTCAGTTCAATGTTCAGCCATCCATGTGCGATGCAACCACCGGCCTGATGGACGACGGCGCCATCGTGGCCATTTCTGACAACACGGACTATTTTGCCATCATCACCGCTGTCCCGAGCCAAGAGCACGCCATGCTGAAAACAGTCAGCATCAACATTTCTGCCACCATTCACTCCAGACCGGCATTGGGCCAGCTTGTGCAGATGGATGCCAAGTGTCTGAGATATGAACATGGCGGTAAGACGATGGATTCAATGATAGAGTTCCACGAAGTGTTGCCAAATGGAGAGAAGGGTAAACTCTATGCTGCTGTACGCCAAAGTAGATTTAACCTCGATTCCAAACTGTAACCACATTACTCGATACACTTTCTTTTAAAGCACTAACAATAACAACGACACTAACACAAACGTAATCACTAGAAAAACAAACTTTGTTCAAAAAGGATGAACTACGAAAATACGAAAAATACACATAGAAACTAAAGAGGAGGATACGAAAAGCGATAGAATGGTGATGAAGATGAGGAAACTGGGGGAAACTTAACTTGGGATAGGAAAGATGGAGGGGAAAGCGAAATCTATAATGTATACGAAAGTACAATACTAATGATAATGATGATAAGAATAAGAATAATAAAATGGGATTAGTTAGTGTTGTTGAACAACCCATATCTCTGTTTACGTCTACTAAACGTTTCAGCCGAGGCCACTTGAGCTGGATCGTGTGCCTTTTCCACTATTAGCGATGAGAATGGCCATTCACGGATATACTCGATCTTCGCCTTGTGTTTGCACTCAATACACTTAGGTATTCTCTTGGCACAGCTCTTGCAAGCAAAATGACAGCACGGATAAAACACCATGAAACCGTCGCCAGTATTGCGCAGACCACACAAGTGGCACATGTTAGTGTCCAAACCTAGTTCGTCGCTGAGTGTTCTTGCCGATGATGGTGGCGATAGCGCTGCCGATTCTGTTGTTGTTGTTGCAGTCATATCTGCTTGAGCCGTCATCATCCACTTGCTGGCAAATGCACTCAAAGCAGCGGTTGGATATCTCAGTAGCGACAAGATGAGTTTACGGCCAGCACGCTCAGCTGCTTGTTGAATGATAACATCGGACATCATTGTCTCTCTACAGTTGACACCTGCTGCCTGTTCAACCTCCTCACATGCAATCAGTTCAGCCAAGTGTAATCGATCCTCTGGTTGGAATGTATCTAGTTCTCTCTGAACACTAATCAACTGGAGCTCCTGGTACGATGCATCAATCTTCAAGTCACTCGATGGCAAACGGATCGACAAATTGGGATCAGGCTGGAACTGGAAAATGAGCGCCACAACTTTAGCGACCGCCACATTGCGAGCACCCATGTCAGCCAAGTCCAGATACGGCGATGGAGTTTGCACGCGAGAGTCGTAGCTGATGCCAGCAAGGCGGAAAATGTCTTCAGGCAGAGGCAGGCTGACCAGGCGATAATAGAGGAACTCGTGGTAGCTGAGCTTAGGGTTCGGGTCGCGGAATGCCGCCTGAAAGGCACTCTGTACCTTTTCAAGACGGGACTGGTCTTCGTGGCTCTTCTTCTTTTTCTTCCTCATTTTGTGGTTGCGTGGTGAAGACCAGGAGGACACAAGTAACAGCAATCGATTGCAGGTACAGCAGACTTGACTGAGATATGCTGCGTTGCTGCCTAGAGCCTGCTTATAATCTGTGCAGTTGCGGCAGAAGATGTATCCACACATTGAACAGTGCTGGGCCGCTAGGCGCTGGTTGCTGGTGTTTGGCTGGATAAAGTAGGTGAAGCAGAATGTGCAAGCTGGGAATCGGTCCTTGTCGAGATAGGCTGGCGGTCGATACCAATCGTTGACATTTTGTGCTGGCTCACGGCTTAGTTTGTAGTATTCACTGCTGCGCTGTCTCTTGAGATCACTGACCATGGCTGTTGATGGTCCTCGGATCAAGTTGACTGGTGAGACGACTCGATGCGCCAACGCCAAGTCAAATTCACCATATTGGATGCCCATGAGAATATCCGCTGCACTGCGAACAGGCGGCCGTGTGCGTCGACGCTCCTGCGGCCGTGATTGTGATTGCTGCTCTGGTTGTGAGGCATGTCGAGGTTCTCGTGTCTGTTCTTGTGACTCAGTGCGCTGTTGTTGTTGTGGTTGTTGTTGTCGCGCTGACAATGCTGGTGTCTCAGCAACTCGAGCTTGACGAGGTGGTGACACTGGCTGTGCAGCAGGGTGTTCTTCTCTTCTGACGGCTGTAGTTGCAACTGCTGCTGGTGGCGGAGGTGGGACTAGTGGAGGATGTGGAGGCTGTGGAGGCTGTGGAGGCTGTGGAGGCTGTGGTGGAGGTGGTGTCACATTTCGAGTAGCGACGGGGACTGACTGTGGTTGAGATGGTTCCTGTCGCTTCGCCTGGTTGTTGGGTCCAATAGCGGCTGCAATGGCGCGTGTAGTTTCAGTTGGTATTGCTAGCGGTCTGTCACGTATGAACAGCCCAGTCATATTACTTGGCCCAAGGTGATACTGCTGTTGCTGTTGTTGAAAGGGAGTCGGTTGCCAACTTGACATTGCTTGCCCGTAGGTTGGAGGCGGCGTTGCTGGAACGTGGTCCATAAATCCAGAGTCATGTAAGTGTGTATAGTTTTGCTGTGAGTCGAATACGAAGAGTTGCTCATGCTCTGGCTGTGGCTGATACCGCTGTTGACGCTGTTGCGTCGAGGTGTACTGAAGGCTATTGTGCCGGGTTGGATACACTTGAGCAGCCAGTGTGGCTTGGTTTAGCTGGCCACTCGTGGTTGTAGTTGATGTTTGTGGATATGACGATGCCAGAAAATGTTCCGTGTGAACCATACGTGATGTATATGTGCGGTCAACCAGGATATTATTCTGTATAGGCTGTTGAAGCTGAGACTGTTGGAGCTGAGTTTGTTGGAGCTGGGATTGCTGTGTCTGTGGCTGTGTCTGTGGCTGTTGCTGTTGAAGTTGCTGCTGTAATTGAGGCTGATATTGCACATGAGTGTACGAGGTGGCATGCTCAGGTGCTGGTATTGATGCCATGTATTGATATTGATTGGGGTTAATCAGTGGATACTGCTGGCTTGACATAGCGTTAACAGTGGTAGAGCTCATATACTGGAACTGCTGCGGATATGGTCCTGGTAAACTTGGTGCTTGTTGAACGTAGAATGTATTGACTGTTGATGGTTGGATGTGCTCGAGAGGTATGTTTCTGACTACATGTTGTGCCATATCTGCTGGCAGAGGATTGCTGAATGGCTGTTGAATTGGTTGATATCCCTGTGATGGCATTGGCGGTAGCGGTAGCGGTGGTGGCTGTAGTAGTGGCTGTGAAGTAGACAAAGGAGGGACTGAGGGACGATGTGCAGTTTGTAACTGTTGATAATACTGCTGCTGTTGTTGTTGTTGCTGCTGTTGCTGCGGAATAAAAACACTTCGCAAATGTGACTGAGTGGGAGAGGTCACTGGAGTGGATGACAAGGTGCAGTAAACCGAGTCAGGCTCGGGCGAATCCACCCGGCCGGCCATGTGTGCTGATGTGATGATTGCTACCCAAGGTATATTGCTATAACAATACCAAGACACAAAATAAAGGGCTAAACAGGTGTTGATAGAGGAACGAATGGCAAAAAAATCAGCGGGAACAATATGCAGTGTATTTTTTTTAAAGTGAAGCGCAATGCAACAATCTGCAACGAGCACGGCTGTGAGGGGAAGTGTAACAGGCAAATTGAAGTACTGGCTTTTAGAAGGCAGTGTTCACAGAGAGAGCAAAGAAATGTGGAACTGGAACGAATGTGAGGCGCCAAGCTGTCAACCAAAAAGAAAAATGTAGTGTGGATGCGAACAGACCTGCGGTAGAGGGAGAGAGAGAAAAGAAGGGGAATAAGAGGGAGGTGACCGCCAATAATCCTGAAAGAAGAGTAAGAAAAAAAAATGTGATATGTGAGGGCAATGACCTGCGCTAAGGTAAATGGAATGCCGATAACAAAGCTTGTGTTGTGCGCGAGGGCAACAGTCCCGAGAATGAAGTGTAAAATGAGTATTTGTAGGTCTCCTTTTAGAGTACAAGAGGAAGAACCAAATCGGTGGAGAGAGGGAGGGAGGGGAAGAAGGTACAAAACGTAAGAAGGTGCAATGAGTGTTGGCTGAACCGCGAGCCGAACCTGTAACAGCGCGATTGTCACCCAAAAATGGACAACTCCCGTTTGAATGCGCGAACGGGGACACGGATACACAATAGAGTGTAAGAGCTGAGCAGTTAAAAAAAAAACGTGTCAGTGACAGGATGCGGTATATTGGGATACTCCAACCAAGAGGAATGGGACTGGAAAGACTGCGGCAGACAAGAGACGTGGAGTGGGAGTAGCAGAAGTGAGCTGATGCGATTGA
The DNA here is from genome assembly GCA_025201865.1 of Ramicandelaber brevisporus. Classification (NCBI taxonomy): domain Eukaryota; kingdom Fungi; phylum Kickxellomycota; order Ramicandelaberales; family Ramicandelaberaceae; genus Ramicandelaber; species Ramicandelaber brevisporus. Next base: position 44,488 of record MU602738.1, on the reverse strand, counting down.
GAGTCCTGAGAGGCTATACACCCACATCCCACACGATGAACTCTTGGCACGGCGGTGAATTCCACAAGCGTGCATCGAGAGGAGTGCAAAAGAGAAACATCAAATGCATCAATGGGCTCCTCTGACGAAGATGTAAACGTACCTGTTATGTAGCAACAATTACTTGTGAGTTTGTTTGTTTGCAAAATGGAGGTGTCGAGATGAGCGAAGATGACTGGCTGTGGTGAACAAACAAAGAAAACTAACGAAAAGTGGGAGAGGAATAAACGAGAGGTATTGGTTCGTTTGGAAGAGAAAGGAGAAACGGGCTAATAGAGCGAGGTGCAGGTCAATAAAGTGTTATGGATTCCCCCGTTCAGCGCGGACATTCACTTCTTCTGGGAAAATACACTTCGCGAAAGAGAGAGAACTGAACGGAATGGCGATAATTGGCGAAAGAAAGTGTGGTGTATGTGTGTGTGTGTGCAAGCAAGAAAGAATGGTTTGTTCCTACTGCAATCTGTGCAAGTTCAAAGTGAGAGTCAGAGAGAGTAGTAAAGAGAGTCCATCGCAGCACACGTACTCACTCGAATAAGAAGAAAAAGGAACAGGGTTGTATCACATCCTCACCGTCCATTTATTGTGAAGGAGGAGGGGACGGGTGTGGACAGCCCGGATCGGGGAATGGATGAAAGGACAGACATGTGTGTCTGCCTGCCAGTCTGCAATTAGAAATGTTGGATGCACAGGCGGGTGGCACAAGCAATGCGGCTGAATACCACACCAGTCTGTCTGCTAACCAGCTTCACAACTGCAACTGTGACGCGTGCGCTACTTGTCACAATTACTTCGACTAGCAGCGGCACATCACAGCCGGTGAAGGGGGAGTTAGTGCGAGTGTAGACATGTATGCATATATGTACGTATGCCGGCAGCTAGGTTTCGCTATGCTTGTTTATACTACAGAGATGAGCAATACGGAGTTCTCGGTGAACAGCTCAGCAGGTGCGACGGCAAGAGTACAAATTGTTGTGCTGCGCAACGTCTACATTTCGCGATCGACTGACTATCTATAGAAACAGTATAAAAGACAGCGAGGAATTATGTAACAAGACGTGAAGGCAAAGTGCACAGCAAAGTAAAAAAAAAAGAAGAGTTTATATTGTAATTGCAGGGGAAGGGAAGTGTTCATCGACGAAGTGAAAGCATGCCCAGTGCAAATGAGATGCCGGATGCGGTCCACAGGATGGCACACAGCAAGCTCACCGGTCTAGAGTTGGCTGGGTTGTCAGTGAGGGTATCGAGCAAGTATCCAGCAATTGGAATCCACAGCATCGCGCCAAATGCGTGAACAAGCATCAGCACTCTGAACACATGTCCACCAACCGCCGGTGCATTGCTCTTCTCATTCTCGCTCGCAGCATCTCGCACGATGCCGTTCAGAGCGAGCGGCTGTAAACCAGTCTCGAGACCGGCAGCAAGACCGTATAAAATGATGAATACAAAGTACAGAGCTGGAACATCGTAGCGTGGAACCCACAGGACATATGCAAAGAAAGCAGCTGTAAACTTCATGGCCAGATGGGTGCGTCGAATGAGGTGTGGGTATTTGGCTGCAAAGAAAACAGCGATGCCACGGCCGAGACCAGTGCTGCCACCGAAGCAGCCCGCAAGGGTTGGAGAGATTGGGAAGTGGTAACCAAGTCTCGTAGTCTCGGATGGAATGAAGAACAGCGGGAGGAAGAAGGAGCCCATTGCAAAGAATGCCGAAAGTGACAGCGGCAAGCTCAGCAGAGGTGAACGAGCAAGCCAACCGTAGCCGATGGCAAGCTGCGCACTCAGGGAAGGTGCCGCAGCTGGAGTTGGAGCCGAGGCTGGAGATGAAGATGGCAGGCGTGCAACTTGCTTCTCATCGGAACTGGTATTGCTTTCTATCGACGGGGATCTGGTTGTGACCGGTAATTGAGTATCAGTGGTGTCGTCGTCATCATCTTTGTCGCTTTGAATGATCGCCTCCTTTTGCTGCAATTTGTGATGTTGCTGGAGTTGTCTCTGCTGCAGTGTACGCAGCGTGAACATGATCGCAATGGCAAGTAGGGTTGACAAACCGCATGTAATGCCAGCCGTCCGGTATCCCCAGTCCAGTCCGCGGTCCACAATCACTCGAGCAGTTGAAGGCACCATGAACAGCCCACCGATACCTCCAATGGTCGCCAGAATCGCTGTCGGCAGTCTGCGCTCCTTCTCATCAAACTTGAGCGGAATCCCCACCAACAATGGGCCGCACACCATTGGAATGCCACATCCGACCAAAAAACCTTGACACAGTACCAGGTGCCACAGACGAGTTCCAAATGATGCACCGAGATAGCCAGCAAACACAAAGCAGAACCCAACCGCCAAAACTGGAAGGGGATTGCCGCGTGCCAGCTTGCCGACCATCGTGGGCACAAAGATACCAACGAGATTGGTGAAGGCAATGGAGATGGCGCCAACTGTGGCGATCTTGCTGTCGGTCTCAACGTCCTTGAAAAAAGAATTGATAAGGACATTCTGATATAGACCGTATGCAGTGCAGCCTTGCACAAAGAAGACAGCGACGGATGCAAACAACAGCTGCAGCCATGCGTGTTGCCGCTGCGAGTTCTCGGAAGACATTATGAATACTCACCAATTAGCGAAGTTGTATCTAGATGGTTATGCGGCAGAGGACGAGGACGCACAACAGGAGGACAAAAAGAGACAGCTTGTGCGTGTGTGCGTATCTATGTGGGGGGAAAGACTGTAGTGGCGCAGGGAAGAAGAAAAAGAAAGCTCGCACACCGAGCGAAGTGAGAGCGAACTGAACTGAGCCGACTGACTGACTGACTGACTGACTGACTAATTGACGGATTATCCGAAAGGTTTGAGCGGGTGGGTATATTCAGATACGACAGACAGAGAGACAGGCGCTGCAGGCTGCTCTCTCTCTATTCAATGCGCCGCTATTTGTAACAAAAAGGGAGGTTGGACGAGGAAGAGGAAGAGCAACAGAAGAGTAATAGAAGTTGTTTCGAGTCGGAGGCAAAGGCTGGATAGATGGTTGGTTTTTTTGGGCACGGTGAGGTGGCGAACACCCAGCTTTTTATTGAGCGGGAAGCAGACTGACAAATCTCATCCAATCAGGGACAGAAGATTTTTAATTCGAGGATCGGTGGACGCAATGACCACTTCATACCACTAGCTCGCATTGTGAGTGATTTACAACACTATTGCATAAGCAGCAACAGCATGCATAGTGTAAGCTACACGCAAAATAGCTTCTCAATCAGATGTGATAGTGGAAAACGATGACAAAGTTGCGTTACATTTATAATGCATCTGATTCGTGAAAGGAGCTGGATTAGAAATGATATGGAATGATATGGAATGGAATGGAATGGAATGAAGCAAAGTATTAGAAAAGGACACGGAAGGGAGGATTGCCGAGTTTGTTTTAGTGCCTTAGACACAGAGTTTAGCGCTGAGTCTTGATCTCAGTGGCATAGTCGGTGGTAGTGGAGGGGCCAAAGTAAGTCGGAGGCCGGTCGTCGCTTGGCCGCGGTGGGGGAGCCTGAGAGGACGTCGTGGTCGTTTCGGGCACGGGGTGTGGGGATTGAGACGGAGAGATGTGGCGGTACGGAGCGGTTGTCGCTGTCGTGGTGGCCACGGTAACATGCCCAGTTGCAGCAGTTGTCGTTATTGCTGCGCCGGCAAAGTATCCCTGCTGGCTTTGATCAGGATAGGAAGTTGGCGGCAATCCTGTGGGCGACGCCAGTGCGTATTGCTGCGGCTGTGATGGATAGGCTTGCATCTGAGCGTGCTGTGGATAAGACGCCTGCGGTTGAGGTGCTGCACCATAGTAGCCAGATGTAGGAACAGGTGCTGGGGCAGCGTAGTAGCCAGCTGGCGGCTGGGCAGGGATGCTGCTGTACGGCTGATACATTTGTGGTGCATATGATTGCACCATTGGCTGTTGCTGTAGCTGTAACTGCTGCTGCTGTTGTTGTTGTTGCTGCGGAGCATATGGATACTGTGGCTGCAGTGGGGCAGATGCCATGAGTGACTGCTGCTGCTGGCTTTGTGGAGGGAGGGAGGGAAGAGGACGAGGGCCGCCGTTTGATGAGGATGACGTCGATTGATGCTGAATCTGAGGCGGTGGCACTGCTGGCTGAGCGGTTGGCTGAGATTGATATGCCATCGGCTGAGGATGCTGGAGAATTGGAGCAGTCGACTGCTGGGATGGTCTAGAGGTTGTAACACTGCTCTCAGGTGAGAACTGATTCTGCTGTTGTTGCTGCTGCCGTTGCTGCTGTTGACTGTTCAGACTGTTTGGTTCGCCAATTTTATCGCTTTGACGATCCAAATCATCGAGTTTGTGGCTATCGTTTTTGCCAATTCCTCCTAGCTGATAGTTGTACTCGTCTTCGTGCATTGGTTTCCCACGAGATTGGCACCCACGAACCAAGTAAACAACCACGCCAAGAAGAGCAATCAGGCAAACCACGCCCCACAGGCCAAGCCCAACTAGTGGGAGAACCTGGCTAGCTTTAATCAGGCTGCACGCAGCAGTGCCTTGTGAATTCATTCGATTTGCCTTGGCCCATGCACCGCAATCCATACTGAGCGGGAGCACGAATCCATTGCGCAATAAAGACCACGATGTGTAGGCGAACAGGCCGGTGCAAACACCGGATGCCAAGAAGAGAACACCAGAGTTGAGCAGGAACCGCTTGGCCGCTGGACGAAGTGCTCGCAGACAGCTGAAGCAAAAGTACACGAGGCCGACAAATGTGCCGACTGAATAGGTGACAATGTATGTAACTGCCAGTTTGTTGAGTCGCTGGCCAATTGCTGAGGCTTGTATGGCGATCGAAATGCCAGCCGAGTATATGCCCAATGTAGCGGCCGACACCAAGAAGGCCAGAAACACCACAAAGTAGACGAGCCGATCGTTAACGAGAGCCATACTATTAGTGCTAACAGGTAGATGAGTGGTTTCCGGTAACAGGAAGACGAGAGAAGTTATTAGAGAAGAAAAAAGGGGGGAAAGGGAGGAGGAAGAGAGGGAGGAGGAAGAGAAGCTGGGGCAGGGGCGGGACTAGATGGTGAGCGAGACGGCCAGCAGCTTCTACTGATGATTGCTAACGGCTTCTTGCGTCAATCACGAGCAATCCTGTTGGCAGTCTTTGTAGATTTCGGAATAAAAAAGCAACAACGAAAAGGACAAAAAAGCACTGCCCACGCCCACACCCACACACGCACCTCCCCACATTCAATTTAGATGTCTGTAGCGGAGTTCCGACTAATGCGAAGCGACAGTGAGAGAGAGTGAGTGAGCGAGTGAGTGAATGAGTGAATGAGAGAGTTGTACAGAGTTGTGAAAGCCACCCATCAACTAACAGTGACAATAAACAGACTAATTCTTTCAAAGAAGTAATACTAAAAGTAGAAAATTAAGAGAGGATACTTAATGTCTCGAGCCTTTGCCTTTACCTTTACCTTTGCCTTTGCCCTTTGAGCTGCTGCTATGACGGCCAGTCTTTTCACGGCGCTTCTCAAGTGCAATTCTATTCTTGCGAACCTGCTCAAATGTGCGCAGTTCAGACTTGACTCTCTTGTTCTGATTGGCGCTGGTTGGCATCGATGAGCCACCACCACCACCACCATCGGCCTCAGCAGCTGCGCGCTTCCGCTTCCGGTCGCCTCGAGACTCATCCATGTAGCGATCCTTTTCTTTCGGAGCAAACACTTTGTTGTGTCTATATCTTGACTTCTGAGGCATGTCTGCATTCTCCAACTCACGCTCACCAGCACGCGGCAGGACAGTCTTCGTCTTCTTCTGCCATTCTTCAAATGCACCCGAGCTGAATGATTCGGGCAAGCGCAATCCAGACTCCATTTTGATCATCTTCTTGTTATCAGAGCCAGCTCCATTTCCTTTCATAAATCTCTTCTTCTTCTTATCCCACTTCAATCCAACGCCTGCCGAGCGGTGAGTATGGCCCAGCTGCTGCAAGCTGCGCGAGCCTTCATCACCGGTCATGTCAAATGAAATGTTCTGGGTCTGCTCAGCAAAAGTTGTGCCTTTACTCATTGAGTAGCCACGCTCTGTGTTTGCATCTGCTTGATAGTGCGACAAATAGTACTCTGAATCTCTATATGATTTATTGTTGGCAGAGCTATTTTCAACTGTGATGGCTGTAACTCCACTTGAACCAGCTGCAGCTGTTGTAGTTGTAGTAGTTGTAGTTATTCCACTTGAAGCCTGCTCGAGCTGAGCCTGCTGTTGCTGAATGGCGGCCTGGTGTCTCTGTCTATTCGCCTGAATCTTCTCATCAAACTTAGCTCTTCTATTCTTCATAATCTGAACCACACTCATCTTGTTATCATCCAATACATTCTTGCTGCTGTTTTTATTATTGGAAGACAGCCCAATTAAAGCAGTGCTCTTTAAGCCACGGTTTCCAATTTCAAATATAGTCTCGCTTGGTCTAAAGGATGAGATTGCATTAACCATATTGATGCGCTCTTGCTCAGATGAGTCAATCAAATGTGCCAGCAAATGATGTGTTTCCGAGAATGCAGGCAGTGCCATAATTTCTTTGCTTCTCTTGTATGACTCCGATGCTGCTGTCTTGCGTGTCTTTTTATACAGTCTGAAACCACGCTCTGCAATTTCTGCCAGTGCTCTCAAAGTGTCATTCTCTCTCAATCTATTCGTGACATATTCCACATCCAACGATACAATGTGATGCGACAGCTGACCAAGCACAATGTCGCGAGAGTAATCAGGTGGACCCTGCACCTCAACACCAGTCGATGAAGAGTCGTTATCAAGGGAAGATGTAGACTTGACCACAACACCAGCTGCACCCAGTCGCAAAGTACGAGACAAGAATAGCTGCAAGTCAAGCAGGTAGGCCATGTCGTCAGTTGTGACCAAAGAGTACGCCCAACCGCGTCTTCCAGCACGAGCAACACGTCCAACTCTGTGGATAAAGGTCTTGCTGTTATCAACAAAGTCATAGTTGATCACATACTCCAAAATGGGGATATCAATACCACGAGCAGCAATGTCTGTCACAATCATGATAGGTGTGCGTCCACTGCGGAATCTCTCAATTTGAATATTGCGCATAGTCTGATCAAGTGAACCGTACACATGTGATGTAGCATATCCGCACTGCTCAAGCAGGTTTGCCAAGTACTCAACGTGATGCTTAGTCGATGTAAAGATAATTGTGTTTCCACTGGTTCCATCTCCTTTGAAAGTATTCACATTTCCAGACTCCTCATCTGGATTATCACCATTGCCACTATCATCGCCATTATTGTTCTTACGATTCTTGTTCTTGTATTTTCCCTTTTTATTCTGCGATGAAGTGAATTTAGGCATGTCAGCAGCGAGAGGCACTTTGATAACTTCTCTTAGCAAGTACAACAATGCACCATCCTTCTCTTCCATCTTAGTGTTAAAGAATGTCATTTCCAAATCTTGACTAATTTTAGACTCAACATCCAATCTAACCAATTCTGGATTCTGCAAACCAGCATTTGCAAAGTCAACCAAATTGCGCGGAAGAGTTGCCGAAAACAGCACAGTCTGGCGAGATGAAGGCAGTCTGTGTAAAATTTCAAACAATTGAGTTTCAAAGCCTTGCTCAAACAGACGATCAGCTTCATCAAATACAACATACTCAACCTTTTCCAAACTCAGTGATTTAATCTCAACCAGCAAATGCAACAATCGACCAGGAGTGGCTATAACAATATCAGGATTGGCCTTGAACATGCTGAATTGCTCCTCCAGTGAGTCACCTCCAACAATCACACAGCTCTTCAAGTCAGTGTACTTTGCGAGCTCCTGAGTTACTTTATGGGTCTGCATGGCCAATTCTCTGTTTGGAGACAACACCAGTGCTCTCATGCCTACCATGGCTGAGTGCTGTTTTAATTTGTTAATCAATGGAATTAAGAATGCAGCAGATTTACCTGAACCAGTTCTCGCCATTCCAACCACATCTTTTCCTTCCAAAATCATTGGAATTGTCTTGCGCTGAATAGGAGTGGGCACTTTGTATCCTTTGTGCTGAATGCCCTTGAATAACTGATGCAGCAATCCCATTGACTGGAATCCTCCGGATTTCTTCTTCTTTCTGTTGGCTGCTCTAATCTGCCGAGAAATTTCCAAATCATCCATGTCATCGTTGTCATCATCAGACTGCTCACTGTCATAATCTTCACCATTGCCATTATGGTTACTGCTATTGTTGCGTGTATTTTTATTTGTATCGGCTGAACCATCCAGTCCACGGAAGATGTCATCAACTGAAAACTCATTCTTGGCTGAATTAGTAGCAGCCTTCTTTTCATTGATATCTGTCCATTCATCTTCACTGCCTACATCAGAGTCTAAATCAGAAAATCCACTCTCATCAGCACCATCTTCATCATCATCCTCATCGTCATCAGCATCATCGTCATCACTAGAGTTGAATTTACCATCATCTTCTTCGGCTTCTTCGTTGTCATCATTCTTTGAATATTTTCCATCAATCGGTACAACCTCAAACTCTTCAACCTCTTCCTCATCGTCTGAGCCATTCTGCTTATTCTTCTTCCACTTTTGGTTACCCTTTTTGGATGTGTCAGCATTGGCTTTGCCTTTCTTTCCATCATTCTGCTTAGATTGTGATTTTTGTTGCTGCTGTTGTTGCTGTTGCTGTTGTTGTTGAGCTGGTTTGGCCTTTGGATGAGAAACTGGTCCTCGCCATCCTGCCTTCTTCTGTGGCTTCGCCTTAGCTGCTACTGGCTTCTTCTTTTGTTGCTGTTGCTGCTGTTCCTGTGAATCATCTGCATCTCGTGCACCAAAACTGCGTCCTTTTGCACCAGGCCGTCTCTTGTTGCCGCCTGCAAACTTGCTACCCGCTGCTTTCGGCTTGCCTGCCCTGGCTGATCTCGCCGTTGATGCCATCTCGATAGATCGATAGTCTTGTTTTGTGTTATTATTTTCTTTTCTTTTTTTGTTAAAAATAATTTTCTATTCAAAGCGAGAAATCAGAACGCGGACAAACAAAAACGATGATGATGGATTTGAATATCGCTTTTCGCACATCATTAAGAAGCAGTACTGTGTGGTCAGAGAGTACTGATTGTGTTCAGCTGGAATGACAATGGCAGCTAAGACGCGGGAATACCGGTAGCTTTATGAGCATGCATGTATCCACATATGCAGCTATTATTGTGTGATACGATGATAGAGCTACTTCCATTTACAATGTAATTGATGGACATCCTATGCTCTATCTGCCAATGAATTAAATTTGGAACAAAAGCAGTACATTTAAGTTCGACCAAGTGTGGATCCGATTGCCGTCTAGGGCCAGGTTCAGAAATGTCGCCCTCTTTTCCTGCCCTGGTATCCACCCCGTTGCTGATACTGGTGTGACTGTGGCTTTGATTGAGGTTGCTGAGTGGATTGATCACCTTGGTTGAACACATCTGATCTTCTCTGCACGGTGCTTTGTAGGATTCTCAGTGCAGCTTCACCGTCCATATTGACACTACTGTCTCGCTCAGCGTAGCGCTGTTCTTGCTGCTCATGCTGCATCTTGTATCGATGATCTCGCAACTCAATTCGCAAATGCTCGTTAAGCTCGTCTGCTGGAATAAGCTGCTGACACTGTGGACACTTCATCATCAATCCAGCCGATGCTGTTGAAGCTGTTTGTGTCGATGATGCTTCTGTTTGCGCTATCTTCATCGTGTCATCTTGATCAATATTGCCTCCTTCAGCAATTCTACGTCGCTCAGCAATGCTTAGTCGCGCGATATCGTCCTTGTTGATTGGCACCTGGATATCACTCTCCTTTTCATCGTCCGCCGCAGTAAACTCCACGCTAGCTACAACTACAAAGCCATGTCTCCAATCTACAGGATCTCGCCTTTGCGATGTCATCGCCTCCACTCTATCTTTCCGTGCCTGTCGTCGCCTGGCTTCATTCTCCTCCATCCCCGTGGCTCTTCGCTTAACACGTTCATACACTGACGGCAAACCAGCGGCCGCTTCATCCCTCAGCAACGTCGATGTTGTCGCTGGATTGTTGCGCAAAATACTCTGATACTGTGCAACCAGTTCCTCAAAAGTGGGCAGCAAAGAGTGGCCCGCTCGCAAAAAGTCAAACTGCATGGTAGCAGATGGATCGCTATGATGAGTCTGAAGGAGTAGCTGCTGCGCAAATGACGGCCCATGCAAAGCTACGTACTGTGCAGTGAGCCTCAGTAGCTCCATGTCGCGAACAGTCACCGCGGGTGTCGCTGTGACAAACTCGAGCTTCGGAAGTGGAACCGTGCTTGGTGCAGACGCCTGTTCGACGTGATCTGCACTGGTCGCTTCGTTTGCAGCATCCTCTTCTGACAGTTTTGCAGCGATCAACGCTGGTTCTTGTCGCGATTCGTTCATTTCCTTCCTTGTCTTTTTTATTATTATTATTATTATTATTTTTTGGGCTGGCCGTTTGGCTGTTTGACTGTTTGGAAATGTATAACAATTCCATTATGTTCCTGTAAATGCAATATCGCGTTCATAGCCAACATCTCGACAGTCAATGTGTTGATACTCTTATTGTTGACCATCTTCTGCTGTTCCCTCATCCACATCCACGTCCTTCAATTATGCACCTCATGCACGCATTGTTCAATTCTTTGCCTTCACTCTTTGCATCTCCTTTCAAATTTCAAACTCTCAATTGCTCCATCCTTGCACATCCGTGACAATGACAATGACAATGATAAAGTTTAGACGCTTGACGGCAGCCGTGCTTGCCGCCATAACTGCAGTGATAGTGACAGGCGAGACTGTGCTACCGCTATGTCCAACGTTTACCTATATCATGGAAGAGAGTCCCCCAGGAGCTGGTGGTCCAAAGACGTGTCTCGAACTTCCAACCAAGCCGATCAAAGGCACAATCCTACCGCCTTTCACAGTGCCCACTCCATGATGTGGAGCAAACTCAACGTATTCGTTCTTCAATGTAACCTTTTTCTGACAGTATCTTAAACTACCGAATCATTTTGAGATTGAGAGAGAGAAAGAAAGAAAGAGAGACAGGAGCGAGGGAAGAGGGAAGAGGGAAGAGGGAGATTTCTATAGCACAAGGTTAAGGATGCCACCGATGAGTCTGCCCAATGCAGATCCGAACACGATTGGTATCGGCCATCGCTGCCATGGTCTCTCCCAGTCAAGTGGAATCGCAAACGCGCTAATCCATACACCGGCAAGCGTGGAAATGAGGGCCACTCCTCTCCGTCTCAATTGTGCTGTCGATACTTTATCGTGCCATCTCAAAATGTTGGTGCTGTCCAGCGAGGATGTCGTTAGCGTAAGAGCCACAAATGTCGCGCCAAGCAAAGTAAGTTCGACAGTGTCCTTTGCAACAGTCGCGTACAGGGGTGCACCGAGCAAGACGGCTAGCATATAGAGCACTGGCACGCTTACTGCAGCACTGCCTAAGCCAACAAGCGACGAGAGCAGTCGAGATGAGAGTGTCCAGCTTGCAGTCTTCACGATCGTAAGGGCGATACAAACATAGCGGAGGTAAGTGGCAATGTCATCTCCCAGTGCGCCGCCGCCAGCCTGCACGATCAACAGGAGAGCTACTGGCGCCAGAGTGTCGATCAACTCCAGCATCACCGTCAGAATTTCGAAGACTTTGCACTTATTGAACACAATAGAGGAGAGGAGGAAGGGCGAGGCTTCGAATAAACAGGCCATTGAGAGTTGTGCGTTCGAACAGCAGTTGACATCTAACTCCTTCGACTTGACAGCCCGTGGAACACGGCGGCAACCTTCCATCAGGGGGTATAGATGCAATGGAAGGATCAGAGCTAGTAGACGATAGAAACCAACGCAGAGCTGTACGCTGCACTTCCCTTCTGCCTCGCTACTATTTTCAACTTGATACATTTTCTCCATTTTACTTTCTTTCAATGAACAAGGCACACGCATTGCCGATAGAAGAAGTGCTCACCGCCTTCAATACATCTCCAGCACGCGGTCTGACCAGTGCTCAGGCTATTGTTGCCCTGGAAGAACATGGCCGTAATGAGATTCCACGTCCCGAACCAGCTCCGCTGTGGAAGCTGGTGCTCCAGCAGTTTGAGGACAGACTCGTTCTGATTTTGCTCGCATCTGCTGTCGTCTCCTTTGCATTGGCACTCGTTGACACCATTCATTCATCAGCAACTTCAGCTGAAAGCTGGATGAGCGCCTTTGTCGAGCCTGCCGTCATTGTCTTGATCTTGATTGCCAATGCAACGGTTGGTGTCATCCAAGAGTCGAATGCTGAGAAGGC
>MU602738.1:19808-32125 GCA_025201865.1 Ramicandelaber brevisporus | reverse complement strand
GTAAGCAGCGCTTGATCAATGGTCAAAACAGCAGAGCGCAGTTTCAACAGACGGCAGTCGGCGGGTATCTTGTCACCAGGGCCGAGCTCCACAATATCGCCTGGCACAACATCGGTGGCATGAATCTTGATAGCCTCACCGTCACGAAGAACATGAGCCTCGTCTGGTGAATACTCACGCAATGCCTCAATAGCCTTCTCGGCATTCGACTCTTGGATGACACCGACCGTTGCATTGGCAATCAGGATCAAGACAATGACGGCAGGCTCGACAAAGGCAGTAAGACGGTCGCCCTCTTCAAAGAAGGCGAGGACAAACGAAATCACGGCGGAGGCAATGAGGATAAGAACGAGCTGATCCTCAAACTGTTGGAGGATCATCTGCCACAGTGGAGTCGGCTCTTCTTCGGGAAGCTCATTCTTGCCGTACTGGTCCAAGCCCAGCTGAGCTTGCGAGCGAGTCAAACCGCGATCTGGAGAAACGCGGAAATGCTGCAGCACTTCTTCAGCACTGCGTGTATGCGCGTACTCCATAACGGTCGAAAAAGAGGAAGGAGAAAACAGCAACAACTATAGAAACAGCAACAGCAACAGCAACAACAGTAAAGGTTGTATACGATACGAACTTGGTTTGACAAAGTTGGGGTGGTGTATGTGAGTGAGTGCGTGGTTGCTGAAGCGAAAGCAGGCGATGACCAAGCCGGGTTGCAGGGAAACGTTTGTTGGTTTCTGTCAGCCTTTTGTCAGTTTTTTTTTTTTTGACGATCAGCACATATAAGCTCGCCGAGAGAGAACCGAATATTGGATACGTGGCTGGACGCTTCCAATTGGGTGGCTCGAGAGATTTTGAGCGAGCAGGCAAGATTGGTCTGTGCATTGACTGCATTTCAACTGGAAAATAGGAACTCATGGGCATTCACTCATCGCATGCATCCGACACTCTCACTTGTCGCATACACCGAGCGCACAGCTCACATTGATCACATTGATCACAACAGTGAGATGCAGCCAATTGCTAAAAAGGGAGGGTTAAGTAGGGGAGGGGGACAGGGTGAGAATAAGAAAAGGACTGTTTAGAGCTGAGTCTTGGTTAGTTGGAGAATCCTAGCTTGGCATTGAGAGCAGCAACAACAGAGGCAAGCTTCTGCTCAACGCTGCGCACCTCATTGACGTCCATGCCCATCATCTGAATATACTTGATCGGGTTCGGAGAGATTGGCTGGGCCTTGGCCGGCGCCTTGCTCTTTGGTGGGGATGGCTTGATCTTACCAGCAGTGTTGCGGGTGCGGTCGCCAGAGGCTGGCACTGGCTGCGTCTTGCCCGTAGCGTGGCCATTTGAGGTGACTGGCTTGGTGTCCGGCTTGCCTTGCTTCTGCTTTGAAACGGTGGCAGCACGAGAAGTGCGAGTGTTCGTGTTGGTGTTGGTGTTGGTGTTGGTGACGTTGGCGAGATACTCAAATCCTGGGGCATAGGTGAGAGTGGATTCTGGGTATCCACCATTGGCAGAGGCAGCCGACTCAAGCAGCATCTTGCCCAGGCCAGAGTTGGCAAAGTTGGTCTTGATTGCACGATCCTTGATGGCGGCCTTGGCGACAGGCGAGTTGAGAGCTTCCTCGCCAAACACCTCACGCAGGTGCTTCAGACTAGCCGATGACGACTGGACCATGCGGGCAGCCATCTTTGGAGCCTCCAGATCCATGTTGGTGTAGAGATAGCACATGTCGCGGGTGCCGAGAGCCATAACATCGCCGACGCGAATCTGGCGGTCTTCGTACGATGTCAAAAAGTCGTACAAATCGCCACTGGAGCCATTAGGGTTCGGGCCTTCATACTGATAAACACGGTTGTTCCAGTCACCAAACTGCCAAATGGCCCACATGCGATCGAGCTGGGCGTGATGAAGCCAGAACATTGGATCGTTTGGCGACCAATCCATCGACATGTCTCCGCCAAGATACAAGTGAGCAGTTCCGTGAGCACTGATTTCAATGCCGTGGTTGTATTCGGCGTACGTGGGGAATGCTTGCATCGACGCCAGAACGTTCAAGTTGTTCCACATGTACTGCGACTTGTCATACTTGCGCTGCAGACAAGGCGCTGAAGAAGTGCGCATTTTCCACACACCAAACACCGAATCATCAACACAGCGATTGTTGTCCGGGTTGCCGTCCGAGCCAAACAGGAAACCGGTCAGAAGCAACGACGAAGACGCATCCTGGGAGTCCTTGGTCCAGTCCCAGTATGGAAGCGCGATATCCCGGTTAACAGTGCGCAGCAATCTCTCAAAGTCCCAGATGAAGAAACGATGCCACGGCAAGAACTGAGCGTGGTTGTGAACATTGCGCAGGTTGGCGGCGTGACGAGCGGCAAAAGCGTCGTACTGGCCGGTTGATTTGAGGGTGCTCAGCGCAACGAGATAGTTCCACATCTCGGACATGGTCATCTCGCGAACCTCCTTGCGAAGGTAGTTTGAAGAGCAACTTTGAGCTTGGGCAAAGCTGCCGGTAGAGGAAAGCAGTGTGCCAACGGCAGCCGCTGCTGCCGCGAGATAGGTTAACGAGAAGCGCATATATCGAAGGGAGAGGGAGGGAGGGAGGATAGAGACGTCGGACTAGGTGAAGGTGAAGGTAAAGGTGAAGGTGGGGGCGAGGTGAGAAGACGGTAGAGTTTGAGGGAAAGAAAGTGGAGAGTGGTGAGAGGGGAGAAGGAAGGTATGTTGAGCAGAACCAGCTTCAGGAACACAAAGCGCGCCATCGAGCGAATTTCAAGACCGCAAGTAACAAAAATTCTGGCGGAGTTTTATCACGGATGTTGATATTTATAGCCGGCGGTCCACCTCACTTGCTTTGCTACCCAGACTTGTGCGAGATGGAATGTGCACAGTTGTCCAAAGAGTGATTAAGTTTGTGCACATAAGGTGAATACTCATAACAAATGGATATGTCGACACTGCATCAGATGGATGTGCGGCGGTCCGGACCGGCCACGACGAGCGGATGCTGGCGAGCGACGCGCCTTTGTGCCGCACGAGCACCTCGCCGATGGCGCGCTTGGTCACGCGGACGATGTCTGCCGTGTAGCGGACCATCTGCGAATGGCGCTGCTGCGCGTCGAGCTGGGCGGCTGCAACGGTTGTGGCTGGACGACGCTGTGTGATTTCAATAATATACTCAAGCTCAGACATGCTGAGTTTAGCCAGAGCAGGAAGATCTGAAGCAGTGCCACTGGCATTGGAACGCGCCGATGATGATGCTAAAATTTCGTCACCTTCGCTGTCGCTGTCGCTGCCCGAGCGCGGCTCTTGGCGTGGCTGCTGCTTTGCTTCCAGAGAGCGCAGAGCAAGCATCACTGCAACTGGATGATCACGCACATAGTACACCTGAGGCTTTTGCTTGACCGAATTGTTATTTATATTCGGACGACGACCAAATGGCATTCCGAATACGCCAGACAGCCAGCTATACTGTGAGTCTTTCCAATATGGATTACGGGCCAGCAAATCAAAGATGCTTGAGTACATTAGTACACTCGCAGCCGGGCTGTCGTAGTTGACATTGGCTGATGTGAATACCATTTCTGGTATTGGCAGTGCTTGAGTGCGGTAGTAGAACTCATTATCGTCAGCTGTGGCACTAATTGGATTCACCATCATTCGCATGCCCTTTACTATGCTCTCTATCTTGCTGCTCTTCGTATTATAGCCGAATGCTGCCTGGAAGTAGTCGAAATAGAGCGCCGATGGTGCGTTAGGATTTGACTGGCCCTTGTCTGTTCGAATGTGCTGAATTGCGAATGAAGCAAGCTGACACACGCGGCATATTGGTGGGTTGACAGCCTTGGCCAAGTCAAAGCGCCGCAGCATCTCCGAAGCGAGATGGTGAGTCGCCGACACGCATTGCTGGCAGCACACATACCCACAGTTGACGCAGTGAACCGCGCGATTGCCATTTGTGAATGATGCAAAGCAGAGATAGCAGAGTGGGAAACGCTCGCGGCTGAGCATGACAGGCAGCCGGAATCCGTAGCTAGACACATGGCCACCTTGGATTTTGCGCAAATCGCCACTAGCGCAAGTTTGTGCTTTCCGGTACGCCGGAGAAGCCTCATTGTTAACCGCTTGAGAAACCAAGTTGCCACCAATGCGAGAGTTGAAGCGCTGCAGCTTGGCTCGGAGACCCGGTGGGATTGTGCGCAGTGTCAGTGCATCGTGCGAAAGAGGCAGATGCTGTGCTGAATCATACCCTTGCATAGTACCAGACTGCTGAGATGTTGCTCCACTGAGAGTGCTCGTTGGGCGGCCGGATGGAGATGTTGCGGCTGGCGACTGGTGCGATGATGCTGATGAGGATTTGGTGGCTGTGACAGGAGCCAATTGAGCCTGGCGGAGTATCTGATTCTCGAGCTGTAACTGAGCAATGTATTGCTGCACGCCTTGCATCATATCAACAGTGTTGACCTGGGCAGGGATTGTAGGAATGTTGTGTTGCATGGGATGAAGAGGCGGACTGGCGGTCATTGGGAATGGTTGCGGCGAGAATTGTGGCTGGAATGGCAGCTGAGTAGCCATCAGTGCCTGCTGTGAGCCGTATCCAGCATGCATGTACATTTGTTGATGCTGAAGGAACTGTGGCGATGACTGCTGCTGTGACATCTGTTGGGCTGGCGCAGGGAGCGGCACCTGCGGCAGCTGGGGAAGTCTCTGGTGAATGTGGTGTGTCTGTGGTGAGAGTGGCAGAATCGAGGACTGTTCAAGACTCAGTCCGCTGTTGCCAAAGCTACTTGGTGCTTCGATGGCAGTGTGGAATGAAGAGCCAAGATTCGACATGCTCATGGGCCGTTGACCGTGGCTGCTGGTTTGATTATTGATTACATTACTCAATGAATGCTGTTGCTGTGATGAGGTTGTTGTTGTCGTTGTTGTACTGTGACCTGTGGAAACACGTGAGAATGCCGAAGTCGCAGGCGGTGTCCGTGCCATTGCCTGTGCCATTGAGGTATCAGTTGCTCGGCGCTGTGCCATCGGGCGATGTCTGCTCAAACTGTGCGACTGTTCACTCAAAACAGGAGCTGGATTACCCTCTTCATCGACTGATCTACGCGGCGGATATGGTGTGCCCTGGCGCAAGTGCTGGTGTTCACCGTCAGCGTGGTTGTCCTGAGCCGATACGTCATATCGAAGTGTGTGCGCGGAGTGAGTGGAAGAGGGACTGATCACAGGTGGCTGCATAGTACCACCTTGTTGTCGCCGCTGTTGTTGCTGTTGCTGTTGCTGTTGCTGCTGCTGTTGCTGTTGTTGTTGCTGTTGCTGTTGTTGTTGCTGCTGCTGTTGCTGCTGTTGTTGTTGAACTGGTTCAGTGTGGCGACGCCGACCATGTCGCTCTGAACGACTACCTTCGCCACCATGTTCACTGTGCCTATCACGCTGCTTGCGCCGCTCTTTACGATGACTGGGGATACTCGGCTCTTTCAGTTGCTGGTGCTGCTGATGCGGCTGATTTCCTGAGTGTTCCACTTGCTGTGGTCGACTCTGATGCTGCTGATGTTGTTGATGTTGCATTTGATATTCTGCAAGGCGACGTCTTTGCATTTCAACGTAGTCGACACCATCGCTCGATAGCATTGATGAGTCTTGAAACGATCGAATGGGATCAGTGTATCCATGCCATGGCTGAGCTGTGGTTTGTGGCGATCGGTGTTGCTGCTGCTGCTGCTGTTGATGCTGTTGATGTTGTTGATGCTGCCGCTGTTGTTGTTGTTGTTGTTGTTGTTGTTGTTGATGGTCACGCTTTGGCAAAAGAGTTGGATTAACAGGCAATGGATCTGTTACAACACGCGCGGGTGGCTGCTGTCTAACTGGAGCCGGAGCGTGAATGCCACGCGACACCGCCGTAGATGGTGAACCTAGGTTCGCCTGTTCGCTGCCATGACTGCCATCATCTTCATCGCTTGTATCACTGCTGCTGCTACTATCATCATCACCATCACTACTGCTTCCACTTCCATGTTCGCCATTGCCGCTGTTGGCAGCGAATGGCTGGTGTGGATGCTGGTCTAGCTCGTTGCTGTCTTCTGGGCCGTTGTATGGAGCTGGGGTGGCGTAGCGCTCGCTCATCCCGCGGCGTGTGCGACGAGATGCAGAGCGATATGCATCTCCGTGCGTAGCTGCAGATGGGACGTCACTTCCTTGTGCAGATGAGCTGGCTGTCGTGCTATTGATGCTACTATTCGGCGTTGCCTCGAAGCTGGTGTAAGGCGGCGGTGGCTGCAGGTCCAGCGACAGCGCCGAGTAGCTTGGTAGAGACATCCTCTTCCACTTGCTTGTCAAAACGGAGGGGAGGGAGAAGCCGAATGGGTCAAAAGACGATGCGAATGTTTGTAACTATAACAGGAACAGTGTATAGGAGTGCACAGGAAGGTCTCTCGCTCACTTGGTCAGTCGGTGTGTGTTGGCTATACACGAGAGAAAGCGTTCAAATACGATGGAAGCCGGCGAGGGAAAAGCGGAAAGAGCGTGGTTCTTTTTCAGCAGCATGCTTTGACTGGCAAGGTATAATGTGTGAGTTGGTGTGTGTGTGTAGCACAGTCCTCCTCGGCCCGGAGTGTTGTTAATTACCTACGAGTCGCTGCTTGATGAGAAAGGTCGTCAGTCTTATATCGTATCCTGTTGACCTATTTTTGTTTTTCTTTACCAGATGGCTACCACCTCTGCTGCCACTGCTGCCACTGCTGCCACTGCTGCCACTGCTGCCACTGCTGCTACTGCTGCACTGTCAATCCTACTAAACTTGTCCTTTTTGTGTTGACATTCGCCCGATGTACTTCACTTTTGGATTGACACGGCTGGCTCCTTTTGTGACTGTCTTTCAAACACTCGCGGGTCAGTAGTAATCAGTGCCAAGACGCCATGTTAAAGCAATAAAAATAAAATAGGACTAAAAAGCAATGATTATAGATTAATGATTAATGATTAGAGAATGAAAGGAGTAAGAAGAGCTGATAGACGCCAAGCCTTGGGGATGGGCTGTTCGCATTCATCGCACAATCCCGCTGGTTGTCTCATTTCACGCTCTGTGCATTCTTCGCACATTGTCATAGTTCCACAACACAGCACCAGTGTGTTTGCTGACTTCAATTTACATAAGTGGCACTGGCCGTGATGTGCACGCACTGCTTCAAATAACAGCGATGCCACAGTTTGAGTCTTTTGGGAAGTCGCCAGTATATCCACTAGGGTTTCTGGCACTGCGTCGATCCGGCGCTGCAAGTCACGACGCAAGGATTCCACGTCAATCGCTGAAGTTGGTCGCTCTGTGGGACTTGTGCCAGAAGAAGCTGTGGCTTGTGAGCGGACTGAGCGGGTTGAACGAGACGACATTGGAGACATGGTGCCAGTTACAATCTCATAGACGCAGATGAGATCATCATGGTCGAATTCATCTAGAGCATTGCGGCTGCTAGCCAATGCAATCAGTAATGGCTGAATAGTGGCCACGGATGGAGCTGCAGCGAGAGTGGCAGTATATCCACTTGCTAACGAAGTTGACGCTGAGCCACGTCTTTGTTCATGCTGTCTACTGATGCTGCCATGATTGTCACTGTACGGCTGCATTGATGATGTCCCGGGAGATCCTCTGCTGGCTTCATTTGGCAGAAACATCAGGTCAGTAACCCAGTTCATTAGTGGTAGAAACCCAAGCATAATCATTTCTACTAATGAGGTTGGCAGTGGCTTCCCATGCACTGTTGTAATCCTAGATTCATCATCAGCTGCACCAAATGGATTATCATAATCAATGGATGCAAATGCAAACACTTCTTCGGGCTGCGATAGTGCAACTGTGCGAATGTTTCTCAGAGCATTCTTCAGTGACCGCAGTCGATCTGAGGCAGTGTCTGCCCTCATGGCTCTACGAACTCTTGTATCGAGAGTAGATGGATTTCCTG
The DNA here is from genome assembly GCA_025201865.1 of Ramicandelaber brevisporus. Lineage (NCBI taxonomy): Eukaryota > Fungi > Kickxellomycota > Ramicandelaberales > Ramicandelaberaceae > Ramicandelaber > Ramicandelaber brevisporus. Next base: position 24,182 of record MU602738.1, on the reverse strand, counting down.
CATGCAACTGATTAGTGTCCAATCCGGTTGCAAACGCAACAGCATTCAGCACTCTGATTGGATACTCAAACTGCTTCGAGCTGAATACAACGTGATCGTAAACTGTCCACAAACGGTTACAAATGCTACATGTATCACATCCACGTGGCGGTATTGATGGTGTTTCCGGAGACTGCTGGTATATGCGATGCGGCGCATTTCTGACGCAGCAGTTTGCGCAGATTGTTCGACCGCAGCTGCAGCAGCAATATCTATTCAATGGCTTCTGAGTATATGGGTCGACTTTGCCAATCCCACTGGCACCAATTCCAAACGGAGCAAAGCACAGCCAGCAAGATGGGAATCGATCGCCATTTAGAAATGCAGCCCTCTCGCCGATGCCCAGAATGGCAGATCCACTGTTGCTGTTACTGGTAGTTCGGCTAACACCAGTTGAGTAGATGGACGATATGCGCGCTGTATCCTGTTTGGCGTGTTCAATGGCCTTTAAATAGGCTGGCGAGGCAGCATAATATGGTGGAGCGAGACCATCTCTTGCCAGCTCAGTCCGAAGAGACACGAGCACCTCAACAGCCTTTGCAGTTGGACTACGAAGTGCCACGTATGGCGTTTGCCGACTTGAGTGCTGCTGCTGCTGCTGCTGTTGCTGCTGTTGGTAGTGCGGTTGTTGCTGTTGTTGTTGTTGCATCTGCACTGGTCACTCGAACTAGATGAAAATAAAGTCAACACAATATTGGCCTGATACAGAGACTGAATGAGTGCAAAAGAGGCAGAGACAGTGAGAGAGACAGAAAGAGAGAGAAAGAGAGACAAAGAGACAAGTTTGCAGTCTCATCTCGGCTGTCTTTTGGTGTGTGCAAAAGTGACAGTCAACGCTCTTGCCTTCGATTGCCGTTCAGCAGACAGTACAGTGTAAGTATACATGCATGTATGTAAGTATGTATGCATTGCAGCTCAACCGTCGAAACATGGAAAACATGGATGGAAGCTCGCCAAGCCATCCGCCAACTTGAGGAAGTCCATGGTGGGTCAATGTATATCATCTTCTTTTTGACTTGACTAGTAACAAAACAACAAAGCAGCAAAGTTAGATAAATGGCCTGACCAATCCCTGTTTGAGCTGGGACCCTTTACAAAGCTCGCATATATTCACCGACTGTTTTTTTGTTTTTTGTTTTTTTTTTACTATTCTCTCGTTCGCTCGTTCTGTCTCTCTCTCTTTTGACAAAAGCGACAACAGTTCACAGTCTTTTTTCTTGTCATCACGTCAGTGTAGCCTATAACCTGTTTCTGTGAACAAACCTCCTTTGAACGCACCTACCGTCTGGTTCCATACCTTTGCAACTGTGTCTTCGATCGGCCTGAAGTCAGCTGCTCCATCAGCCTCACCGCAATCTCAACCTTGAAGCTGAACAAGGCACACAGGCACATACACACACACACGAACATAGATCCGCGCCAAATAAACGGCAACAAAATTTGGTTCGATTTGAATACAAACAAACAATCAGCAACGTGAGGGAGGAGGAGCATGAACAACGGAAACAGCAGAGGCAGCAGAAACGGCGGCAACCACAGCAGAGGCGGTGTCAATGTTGGAGGTATTGGCGGAGGCATTGGAGGAGGCATTGATGATATTGCAGACCAACTCTCACAAGTTTCAATCAAGCTAAAGAAGACTATCCAAGAACTCGATCAACAGCAACAACAGCAGCAGCACCATCGACAGAGTCAAAAGTCGAGACAAGATGATGAAGGCGGTGACAATGTATCAGTGTATTTAATGCCTGTTCCATTTGGAGGCAAGAGTGGGAGTAACAGTGCATCTAAATCGGGCAGAAATACATCAGTATCACACAAGATGAATGGAAACGCAATTCATTCAGTCGGTGGATTTGTCGACCCTCAACAGCAACAGCAACAGCAACAGCAACAGAGATATCAACCAAAGCAACCTCAAGTGGCATTTTTGCAGATTCCAGGTGGTGGTAGCGGTGGTCGAGATGCACACCGTTTGAGAGCCACGGTTGAAGATGGCATTGATGAGGATGAGGATGAAGAGAGTAGTGGAGATGATTATGTGGATGAATTGGCATTGGGCTCAACCAACATTGGAGGAGGCGGAGGAGCATCGGCAGCAGCAGTGACAATGGCAGGTACATTGGCAGATCCGTTATATCCCAAATACAGACCAGTGGCCTCCAGTAGAAGACTTGAAGAGAGAGCGTTAGAATTGGTCAATCCACAGTGGAGATTTGAACAATGCCTGAAAAGAAGCGATGTATTGAGAAAAGAAGGTTTACAGTATGCACTTTCATCAGAGTATGAGTTGGCTTATATTTATTATTTTGCACTATGTGGCCTAATTGCTGAAAAGCTAGTGGACGATCCAAAGTATAATTCACTGCCTGATTGGAGACAAAGAGTGCTCGCGAGAGACTTGGAAACTGGAATGCACATTGTGTCCCAGCTGAAAGACATTGTCACGAGAATGAGAGTTCAATATAGATATGAGAGAAGAAGTAGACAAGCTTCAAGATTGACCAGCGCTGCTGTTTACAGCGGTAGAACACTGGACGACCACTCTCACAAAAGCCACAGCAAAGACATTGGCTCAATACAGCCATCAGCAGCAACAGCAGCAGCAGCAGCAGCAGTCAGTCAGTATCAATATCAGCATCAGTATCAAAACAGCACATCAGCACATCATCTAGCAAATAAATCTGGACTTGGTAGCGCTCGTCCTGAGCAATACAGCAAGCTTCCATCCAGACCACTCTATCAGCCAATTCAGCCATCTATCATTGGCTACTCAATTGATGATGACAGACATCCGTTGGGCCAAGTTCAGCTCTCTCATGGTCCTTTCCAGTTGCCCCAAACTGCCACATCACCTTCAATTCTATCAACTTCGTCTAAAGCTGCCCCAGATGCACCCTTTCTGCCAGCCACAATGCCAATGCCCAACTCTCGTCCAACTTCACAGCGCAACTCTATCTCTGGTTCAAGGCGGTCATCAGTTCAAGCTCCTCACATCGGATTTACCTTGCCTGGCGGTTCTCAACCACCGCCCGCAACAGCAGCAGCAGTAGCAGCAGCCCATGGTCTCTCTGATCCCAGTGGCGGTATTGCTGTTGGTCTGATACCGGTGATAGCAGCCACGCGGCCATCCAATGGCAGTCCATCTGCCGGCGCAGCAATGCTACCCCCTGTGATGCCTGGTCGTACAAACTCTGCCATTGGTCGGTTGGCTGCCCCAGACGCGTATCCTCCAGTGAAGCCCAGCGGCGCCAGTGCTGTTGTTCCACCGGATGTTGCAACATCTGTCAGCAAAGAGTCTCATGTTAAGCGGCTTCTCGGACATGATTACAGCAACGATGGTACTCCAACTGACACCAATGGTAACAAAGAGCCCAAAACACCAGTCAGTTATCCGCCATATTCGAAGCCACAGCCCATTGTACCACCAGCTGCCAAGATGCAACCTGATCATGGACCACCAGTGACTTTGCCAATTGAAGAGCAGATGGGCAGAACCAGTCAGCAGCAGCAGTATCATCACGCGTCAGCTTCAAATGGTACACCTCGCAAATCACCACACACTCCAATCCAGATGCCACAAGGTCCAGTTTCCCCTCGTCATTCTGCTCATCAGCATCAGCATCAGCATCAATCACCATATCCACCTAAAACTGTCAGCAAAGCACCAAGCCGCGCTAGCACAATCCGATCGACTCATGGTTCACCAGGTGGAATGGCGTTCCCAATGCCACAAACATACAAGACACAGAGTGGCGCTCTTGCTCCTGTTCTTACTCGTGTGTCAACCAGAGCAGCAACTCCAGCAGCCAAGCTGAGCACAATCGCAGACCTGGATCCAAACATTGCAGTGATCCCAGGTCAGTCTCGTCCAATGACACCTTATCCACCGGTCAATCCATCTGACGCACTAAAGAAGACTGCCAGTCCCGCAGCCTCAGCTGCAAAACCACCGAAATCACCGCTGGCATCTTTATCTGTATCAAAGCCGATTGACCGGATCACAATAACAAGCAGCAGTGCGTATGCATTGTTGCAGGATGAGGACAAGGCTGAGTTGACTGAGATCTATGGTCCAAATGGTGCATCTGAATATTACTCTGCATTTGATCACAACCACAACCAAATTCGGCATCCTGAGCTTGAAGGCAGTATCGGCAAAAGTGGTATTCTTCACAAGTTACCTAAATTGCAAGATGATTCACAGCAGCAACAGCAACAGCAGCAACAGCAACAGCAACAACAGCAACAGCAACAGCAACAACAGAGCAACAGTGCCAAGCCTGATGTAAAGAGTCCCAGTAAACAACCATCAAAGCCTACATCTATTCACAG
>MU602738.1:9416-19633 GCA_025201865.1 Ramicandelaber brevisporus | reverse complement strand
CAACAGCAACAGCAACAGCAACAACAGAGCAACAGTGCCAAGCCTGATGTAAAGAGTCCCAGTAAACAACCATCAAAGCCTACATCTATTCACAGCAGCACTTATCGAAATCGAAGCAGCACTCCACTTGGCGCTGGTACTTTACACAGTATCGCAGGCAGCCTCAATCACGGTAAAGGAGATAGAAAAGAGCCAATGTCGCCAATTCCATTCCCAGTGCCACTGCCTGCATCTCGACTCGCTTCGGTAAAAAGTCGAGCCTCAAGCGATCGACCAGACTCACCGGCTCACAACCACGGCTATATTGGATTCAATACGTACGAGATGCCAAAATCACCTCCAGCGAAGATGGCAGCCACAGCAACTGCGGCCAACTATGGTCAGCCTGTGCACGGTCCGCTACGGCCAATGGTGCTCCCACTAACGCTCGTACTAGAGTTTGGCCGCATTGCATTAGAGAATACTCACAACAATATTGAGACTCTTGGTTATCTGCTTGGTGTTCCTGAAATAGTGCATGCAACTGGCAAGAAACAGATTCGATTGACGCATTTGGTTATTCCCCAGCAAGTTGGCACATCTTCAACCTGCTCAGCTGTAGAAGAAGACCAACTGCTCACTTTTATGGAGCATAAGCGTGACTCCGATGGTCTCGATCAAATCATATTAATTGGCTGGATCCATACTCATCCAAGGCAGCCTTGCTTCATGTCATCTCTCGATCTGCACACCCACTTCCCTCTGCAGAAGACACTCCCTGAGGCCATTTCCATTGTGTATGCACCATCAGCGCCGGATGATCAGTATGGCAATAGTAATAAAGTTGGTATATTCAGATTAACGGATCCAGTCGGCTTGCAAATTATCGAAAAGTGTACAGATCCTCGAGAATTCCATCCGCATACCAACGAAGGCAAGGTGTTTGTGAGTGCCGATGATGAAAATGGTGGTCATGTTCGAGTTGAGGCTTACGATTTTACAATTGACGATTTCAGGCCAGACAGCAACGATCCTCATAACCAGTGAGGTGATAGCAATTAAACTCATCTTCATTATTAACACTTCCGCTATTTATTCTTGTTATTCAATCGTCATTATATTTCCGCTTATGTGTGTATCAGTGTTTATTTCTTTTTAATTAAAGTATAATAGAGTACGATTTAAACCCGATAATAATAGATTGTTAGTAAATGGAAAGTGCTGATGTAATGATGCCAAGTTGAGCGAGTGTGCCCAGACAAACTCCTGAATGTTTTGCCCGAATAATGGAAGAGAAAGAAAGCTGGAACCTTCGATGACTGGCGTTTACATCAAACAGGCTGCGGAGATTTCAGTATCCTGCTGCATTTCGATTCGTTGACACAAAGAGTCCCTTGGTCAGCAAACTTCAGTACCCCGATCCAGCTGTTTGTGCAACACTCAACCAAACCTACTTGAACAACGCTCAAGTGTCCCACAGCCTTCGATTCAGACTTCGGTCTCTTTCGCATCAGCATACACAAACACTCCTTTCAGTTTGCACTTTCCCCTCTCTTTGCATCAGAATGCACTCTGCATACATTGCATTCGTTTTTGCACTCCTGCTGGCTGTTGCAGCAGCGGCTCCTGTGCCCGCCAAAGGCGATGAGTACTTTTTCCGCTACGAGGCTGGTCCACCAAGCATGGACAAGCCTGTAGCCGCTCGCGACGCTCACACCGACCAAAGCTACAAGTGGATCTCCACGGATGCCAGCAAAGTAACTCGCCAAATGCCCAAGCGTATCCCATCTCTTTACGTTCAGAAAAAGGGCACGCGCGAAGCCATGTCCAAGGCTGCTGCTGACTTTGAAAAGTCGTCCGCAGCTGGCAAGCCTGAAAAGTACGTGACGAAGCGCAACGAGCCACACGATGTTGGTATCCAGGCAGTGCAGCCAGTTGGCAAAGACAAGAAGCGTGCCATTGACGAGTTTGCGGATCGGTCGGTGCGCATTGTCACCAAGTTCCAGGACGGCAAGTTTGCAACCTACCAAAAGGGCAAGTGGTCGCAAGCGGCATCAAAGGACGACCAGGACGCGATGAAGCACATTAAGGGAGCTGGCAGCTTTAAAGATGTGTCGGGATGGTCGTCGGACACATTGTGCAAGCGTAGCAATGGCGGCTCTTGCACCATTCGTCCGCGTGGTGGTCGCCAGACCAACAAGAATGTCGGTGGCAGCAGCCGTAGCCAAAGCAAGAGCAGCGCCAGCTCACGTCAGCGTGGCCGTAGCGCTGGTCGTCCACAGCGCGGAGCACCTCGCCAAGAGCGTACCCAGAAGCGCGGTGGTCAGCGCAGCACATCCCGCCAGGGACGCAATCAGAGTCGCAGCGCCTCTCGCCAGCGCGGAGGAGCTTCCCGTCAGCGCAGCAACAAGCGTTCCACACCACGCAAAGAACGCAGCCAGGGTCGTAGCCAGAAGCGCGGTGGTAACCAACGTGGTGCTTCTCGTCAGCGCAGCAGCGGTCGCTCTACAGCCCGTCAGAGCCGTGGTGGTAGCAAGCGTCAGACCTCTCGTCAGCAGCGCTCTACGAACAAGCGCCAAGCACCTCGTAAGCAGAGCGCTAAGAGCCAGCGCAAGGCACCGCGTCAGCAACGTGGTTCTTCCCGCAAGACTGGTGGCCAGAAACGCAGCACTAAGAGACAAGCTCCACGTCAACAACGCTCTAAGGGCAACAAGCGTCAGGCACCTCGCAAGCAGAACACCAAGGGTAACAAGCGCGCGGCGTCACGTCAGCAAAACACTAAGAGCCAACGTAAGGCACCACGTCAGCAGCGCAGCACCAAGCGTCAGACTCCACGCAAGAACACTAAGCGCCAAGCTCCACGCAAGAGCAACAGCGGTCAGAAGCGCGCTAACTCTCGCAAGACCACGAAGCGTCAGACACCTCGCAAGACCAGCGGTTCCAAGTCAGCTGCCATTCTCCAGCGTGCTGCTAGCAAGATCCCACGCAGCAAGCCTGCCAAGTCCAAGCCTCAGCGCCAGCAATCCCGCTCAGCCAGCAAGTCTGGTGGTCGCCGTGGCCGCAAATAAGCATTTTCATCACATAGATTAGCATCTATCAGCATCTTCACCATCACATACATCTTCCACCTGTTGCTTGCACTCTGTTTTCAGTATTCCTTCTTTCTCCCTTTTGGCCTGCATATTCATTTCATTTCATTTCATTTTTCACACTTTGCATCTTTCTTACACCTAACTCTGCATATTTTCATCCTTTAAAACAAGTCATTACATTTGGCCTATAATTTAATGTCTTACTATCTAATCGTAGTCAGTATGACTACCAGTCCTGACATCGGCAGCTATCATTTTGGCAGAGACCGCCAGAATGACTACCAAGCTCGCATTTATAACGGCAATCCTCTGGATCACAGTAAGCCAGAGCGATAGGAGCAAGCACGGCGAAACAAACAACGAGAGGTTTGATGATGTTCATTATGGATGCAACTGGTGGCAGAATAAGGTCAGCGTCGGTCCAGACGCGACCACACATCCAATTCGCTCACCGGGTATCACTTGTATTATATATCAAAATATATTGCCAAGGCATGGATGCTAATATTCTTTGACGGAATATTGCAATATATACATGACCGTGTGGAACCACAGACATTGTACTTCCAGTTGTGTAGTCAAGGAAGAACAGTGTTGCAAATTGAACAGTCCACCACCACGCGGTTTAATAAACAAAATGAGCATATTAGCATAACAATGCATTGCTATTAATAGTACTTGCCATGGATCATACGCAGTTAGTAGTCTTTTTTGATGGATAGGTGAAACCACATGCACCGAGAGTGTATATTTGTCTGTCTATGTGTGAGTCTGTGTCTGTGTGTTTGTTTGTTTTGTTTTGTTTGTTTTGTTTTGTTATTCTGTTTTGTTTTGTTTCCTTTTGCTTTTCTCTCTGTAAGACTCCTTTTGCTTTTGTTTACACTGCAAAAACACTCACAAACACAAATAATAACAGCAACAGCAACAGCAACAGCAACAGCAACAGCAACAAAGATCTATGGCAGCAGGTGCGTTTGATTACACTCAAGGTCCAGGCGCCGCTGTTGCTTCTGCTTCCGCTGGTGCTTCTCAGCGTGGCCGTGGTGGAAAGCGCTCAACTGGCGCTGGTGGCAGACATGGTGCTACAACTCGTTCTGGCGCAGCAGCAACAGCAGCAGCAGCATCTTCTGGTGGAGATTTTTTTGAAGCTTCTGGTGGAGGTGACCAAGCTGCTCGAGATGATTGGAACACAGAGACCATTCAGCTTCAAGACTCTCAGGATGTTACCCAGTTGTATGAGTTCCTTACTGTGGATTATGGAGATAGCGCATATCGTCGCGAAATTAGACGAGTGGTGGACTCTGGAGGATCTCGAGTGATTATAGACCTGGACCATATTCGTCAGAACAACTCGGAATTGGCCAAAAAGATTATTGAGCAGCCCTCAGATATGCTGGCAGCGCTTGAGCAAGCTGTCAACAGAGTGGTATCTGAGATCTATGGAGATAACCCAACAAACATTGTAGATGCAATTAACAACAATAGTGGCAGTGGTGGTGGTAATAATAGTTCACGTAGATTAAAGGTTGGATTAAAGGGTAGCTTTGGAGAATATCATGTGAATCCGCGTTCATTGGGTGCAAAATATGTAGGCAACGTGGTGTGCTTGGAGGGAATCGTTACTCGCTGCTCACTGGTTAGACCAAAGATTGTTCGCAGTGTTCATTATTGCGAAGATGAACAATTATTCTTTTACAAGGAATATAGAGATGCCACAATGACTGGAAACGGCGCTCAAGCTGGTGTAATTATGCCAACCGGCGCAGCCTATCCAACCGCTGATGAGGCAGGCCATCCTTTGCAAACTGAATTTGGCTGGTCATCCTACATGAATCATCAGTCGATCAATGTTCAAGAAATGCCCGAAAGAGCTCCTGGCGGCCAGCTGCCCAGAGGAGTGGATGTAATATTGGATGATGACTTGGTTGATACTGTTAAGCCTGGTGACAGAGTTCACATTGTGGGTACGTATCGCTCATTAGGCGCTGTTCATTCCAACAAATCCAATGCCACGTTTAAGACATTAATTATTGCAAACAACGTTAGAGTGGTTGGTGGGAAATCAGGCAACAGCAGCGGCGGCAGCAGTAATGTCGATAGTGTAACAGGTATTCCTCAGTTGATCTCAGATGTGGATTTGCGCAATATTCTTAAATTGAGTAAGCATTCGGAAATTGTGGAATTGCTGAGTGGGTCAATTGCACCGTTTATCTATGGACATTCTAATATTAAAAAGGCGATATTGTTAATGTTATTGGGAGGAATCGAAAAGAATTTGCCCAATGGAACCCATTTGAGAGGAGACATAAACTTGTTAATGGTTGGAGATCCATCTACAGCCAAGTCGCAGCTGCTTAGATTTGTTACTAACATCGCACCTCTGGCTATAACTACGACTGGCAGAGGTTCATCAGGCGTTGGTTTAACAGCAGCTGTAACATCCGACAAGGAAACTGGAGAGCGCAGACTTGAAGCAGGTGCAATGGTGTTGGCTGACAGAGGTGTTGTGTGTATCGACGAGTTCGATAAAATGAGCGATCAAGATAGAGTGGCCATCCACGAAGTTATGGAACAGCAAACTGTAACTGTTGCCAAGGCTGGTATTCATACTACTCTCAACGCGCGGTGCAGTGTTATTGCTGCCGCCAATCCTATTTTGGGCCAATATGATCCATCTCGAGATCCGGCACGCAACATTGCACTCCCTGATTCACTTCTCTCCCGTTTTGATTTGCTGTTCATTGTGCTGGATAAGACTGATCAACATTTGGACCGAGTCCTCTCCAACCATATCATTGGTTTGCATCGCTACATGGCTCCTGGCCATGAAGATGGAGCTCCAATCGAGGAGGTTATCGAGGCTCCTCTTCGTTTTGGCGAAATGACCTCTGTCTCAATCCGCAGTGGATCTCGCTCTACAGCTGGACGCGGTGATGGTGGCGAGTCTGATGATGAGAATCAGCCTGGCCGCGCTAACACCGGCTCTGCTGAATCTGGTGCATCAGTGTTCGAAGAGTTCAACCCAATGCTCCATGCTGGTCTTGCGCACGCTCTTCATGATAAGGGCAAGACTGCCCAAGCTGACCCTGGACCGCAAACCAAGAAGGCTCGCCGTGCTGGCGCATCAAAATCCAAGTCTGATGAAACTGATGAGCTTGACGAGCTGTTTGATTTAAGCTCTGACCGGCCACGTGTATTCACTCTTGCCTTCATGCGCAAATATCTCTACTATGCCAAGAACCGTATCAAGCCAGATTTGACTCAAGAGGCCGCCGATATCATCTGCCACAAGTATGCTGAGCTGCGCAATGAAAAGATTACTGGCACAAAGCGTCGCACTATGCCAATTACTGCCCGCTCTCTTGAAACTCTGGTGCGCTTGGCTACTGCTCATGCTAAGGCTCGTCTCTCTGGCAAGGTGGAGGTCATTGATGCCTACGCTGCATGTGAGTTACTGCAGACTTCTGCCCTTTGGGATGCCAAGGCTCATCGCATCGCCAAGGCTAGCAAATCAGCCAAAGAGGGCAGTCTCGAAGACAGTGACAGTGATGATAGCGATGGTGATGATGGCGGTGATGGTAGTGAGAGTCCGGAGAACCGTCAGATTCGTCCACTGCGTCGCACTGCCGGTCCAAAGACACGCTCGCAAGGTGCATCTCCTGAGCCCGAGGCTACTGAAGGCGACGAAGAGCAAACCCAGATGGATGTTGATGAAGAAGGCGATGGTGGTGATTCACAGAACACCCAGCGCTCAAAGGGCAAAGGTCGTGCTCGTCCTGCGTCACAGCCCGTCTCCGCTTCCGCCTCTGTTCAATCGCGTATGGCTGCCATGGATATTGCCGAGTCTGGCTCGTCCTCACAATCTCTCTCACAGGTTCGTATGAAGTATTTGCGTGCGTGCCTGAGTGCTGCTCAGCGCACTGGTGAGATTGAGGCTGATACGGAGTACACGTTTGACCAGTTTGCACTCACGCTGCGTTCGGTGGGCGTGGATGGTGCTCAGAATATTACTGACGATGAAATCAAACAGCTGCTGACGGCATTACAGGATGCTAATGCGGTCATGTACTCTGATGACACCATCTACTTCCTTTAAATATCTTTCATCCTTTATCCTTTCTTTTCTTTTCTTTTCTTTTCTTTTCTTTTCTTTTATCTTTTACTAGCAATTTGTGTTTTAATAAGTCCTCTCATTATGTTCAACAGTCGAGGACTACAGCAAGATGAAAGCCTCCATCGTTCTACTTTTTCAATAGGCAATATGATATGGTTAATAGTAAGGCGAATGCTGTTTAGATGGCAACTACATCACAATTTGTTGCAACCAGACCGTTGAAATACTGAGCAGTGCAGCAGACTGGGTTAGTGTTGCAGCCTGGACCACTGGGTAAGGGTCGGAATTGGCTACAGCCAAGTCCAACGGTATTGCCTGGTGGCAGAACAATCCCAAGCAAGCCCAGGAGCGATGCAACTGATGCGCTTTGTGCGCTCTGGACGGTGTTGCAACACAGTAGATTGGCCGGGCCGCACTGCTGAGGGGTAACAACAGCCTTGGAGAGTCCAACAAACGTGGCGAGCGCAGTAACTTTGGCGAACTTCATGGAGAGGAGTGTATATATTGCGAGAGAGAAAGAGAGAGAAAGAGAGAAAAAGAAAGAGAAAAAGAGAGCGTTTGGTGAAATGTAGTAAGAGCGGTGATGGTGTACTCTAGTTGTCGCAACGAAAGTAGCCGTTGCTTGGTTAATATCCGTGGGTATATATATATATGTGCTTCTGGTGTAAACTTGATTCCGATCGCGTCGATTCTCGTATGGTCCGAAACTTGACTGTCATGTGCTGACTCTAGTCGAGTTTGTTTTCAGTCATAAAAACAATACCCGCGATAATGGTGGATTGTTGAATACTGGCATGACACTCTGCCAACAATGCCAATAAAGCTGTCCAATCCGTTGAGCTAGTCACAATGCTCTGCCTTCGATCTGTGGCTATTTTTGGCAGCTAGGTGCGCACACTTGTTCTACTTGCAGCCACCTATACCAATATCTGAGAATAGCAAAAAGGTGAAGAAAATAGTGACGAGACGATGCCTACAATGACGATTATACACACAGTTGTCTTATTGCACTACTATTTTGAATACTAAAAGAATCATTTGGAGTCAAGAAAAATGATCGTTTAAAACATAAACTACGAGGTATTCTATTCAGTATCATCAAGTAGTGATGTGTTAAACATGTTAAATGATGAAGCTTGGGGCTTTGCAGCATGTGTCGCTATCTCCAGCTAATGAATATCGTCTTCATCACTGTAATCACTCAGCACTAATTCATCACCGTCATCTTCAACTTCACATTCGTTATTGTGCTGATTCGCTGTGTTAGTTGGCTCAATGTTGTCGTCACTTATAGTGTCCAACCGAGCAATGAGGAAGCATGATGTTTGTGTTTTCCCATATAGAAGTCGCAAAACAAGTGCAGGAACTGTTGATACCTGTTCGCCTTTATGGTCCATTCGCTGATGCCGGTTTCTAGACCTTTGAGTTGAACAGCAATAACCACAATCGGCTGCAACACACAGCCAGCCCTGGACAATATTCTGATGTTGCTGCTGATATGATCGGTTAATTGCCGATGCAAGATGCGTGTTGTGCAATGAGAGCGAATTAATTAAAAATGATTTATTTTCTGACTCTCATTACGCTTCCGTCCAGACCCTTTTGGGGAGGATTCTGGACTCCCTTTTAATCCTCTGAATCTCATATACAATATTGTCTTGTCGTACTCGATAGACAACATTGCAGTTGCTGGTATGTTGGTTTCCATTGGGATCGGTGCCTGCATTTACTGCACTTTCAGGCAAAACAGAATTGTTAATCGACTTCTCATCGTATCCATGTTTCTGTTGCAAATGAGTTAACAGACATTCTGGCACCAATGTGCATTTATAACAAATGAACACTCCAGTCGTAGTATGAAAGCCGCATCTAGCACCACAAACATAAAAATCATCCACCATTAGGTACTGAAGAATACGCTGCTTCCGCTTAATATTTTGCTGCCGCTGACTATCGTCATCTTCACTATTAATAATTATTTGTTTAATCAGTGTGCTATGAGTTTGTTGAATGTGCTCACGAGTAGTAAAAACTGATTTCCACGTAGTTTCACAATCTGGAACTGGACATGGCCAGCGATCATCTAACGACTGACGGGTAAGAGTGTAAGATGTGCCATAAACATTAACCACAACTTCATGACTGTGTTCGCGCCGATGAGAGCAAAGTGTATTAGACGTATTGAAGGAGCGTCTACAGTCGGAATATTCGCATTTCCATAGTCGTTTCTGCTTTGATGCTCCCGTGGTCACACTCTGACCGATATCATCTCCATTCTCATCTTGAGCATTCAATCCATTTTGGCTGTAATCGAGTGTGTGCTGGCTCACTCTGTTCTTACTAGTTGTGACAGCACCGCTTGCTTGGCCAATGCGAGTGATATGAAAGAACGAAGATTGTGTTTTCGATGAACTAAGACGTAATACAAGTGCTGGGACTGTGGTAAACTGCTCGTTTTGATGAAATTTTCTTTTGTGATCATTCTTATTACTAAATGTATATCCACAATATCCACAATCAGATGTAACACACAACCAAGCTTGAACAATATATTGATGGTGTTGATATGGCTGGCGAATTGCCGATGCGAGATGTGGATTGTTAGTGTGCTGATTAATATTGGGATCAGCATTTGCATTTACTGCACTCTCTGGCAGGACAGAGTTATCAATCGACTTCTCATCATATCCATGCTTTTGCTGTAAGTGTGTAAGCAGACATTCTGGCACCAATCGACATTCGTGACAAATGAGCACTCTAATAGCATTGTGATATCCACAACGTATATTATTCACATAGAAATTATCCACATCAGCGAAATAGAGGTTGCGCTGGGTAATATGAGATGGAGATTGCTGTGGCTGATTCTGTTGTTGTTTCATAGCATTACCATGAATTACTCGTATATGACTACATAGAGAATGAACTGTTTTGGCTGTTGATGTACAATCTGGAATAGGACATGGCCATCGGTCATTCAACGACTGTCGTGTCAGAGCGCAAGTCTTCGCATGTATATTGAGTTCTGCTTG
>MU602737.1:42660-67375 GCA_025201865.1 Ramicandelaber brevisporus | reverse complement strand
TACAAAGCCAAGACGGAAGGCGAATGCAACCGAAGAGCAAAAGGCAAGGAAGCGAGAGGCACAAAGAGTACGACATGCAAACATGACTCCTGAAGAAAAGGCAAAGTGGTTGGAGGCTCAACGTCAGCGATACGCAAACATGTCGCATGAAGAGAAGGAGCGAAGAAGAGAAAGAGATCGGAACAGATACAGATCAAAGGTTGCTCAGAAAGTTACTACTACTACTACTACTACTACTATAACCAACACAGCCACAACAATCACATCAGCGAATGGAGTAGTAGTTGAAGAAACGACGACATCATCAACATCTGGAGATGCTGCTTTGATATATGCAACCGTTTACGATCGACATGGTATATCAGATGAGATCGGACTGGCACCATCACCATTGCGAAAGAAAACTGCAGCAACAGACTCTGCAAACAATGGTGCGCCTCGACCTGTAGCCTCAAGCTCGAATATTGCATTGTTAGCTGAGCCACCACTTCAGGCATCACCGCCCGAGCATCCACTTTCAGGTCCAGCATTGCATGCACCAATAGCTCGCCATTCATCTTCAGTTATTCTTCAGTCTCAACTACCTCCTCCTCCTCCACTGCCTCCGCCTCCAGTTATAATGCCTCACCATCAATCAATGCCATTCATCAATCAAATTCCATCAAACTCTGCATTGAGTTCAGCAGTTGCAACTCCAATCACTTCTGCCATGGCCGAACTTCACTTCAACTCTCCCGGAGCCACCCAGTATACTACTCATCCATCACAGCCACATCAACCACCACATCATCAACCACATCAACCGCATCAACCACATCAACATCAACTCCAAATTCCATCACGCTTCGACTTTACCGCAGATCCTTCCCATCAACGAATGTCTGCATTTACACGCAGATTGCCCCTTCCACGGCCACTAGCTCACAGCCGACCCATTCTGCCAACCGCAGCCTCCATCGGCACCTCTCAGTTCTCCCCGCCGTACTCCTACTCTCAGCATCCGTATCAGCTCGGCCCTCGCTATGGCTATGGCTACTACCCACTGCCGAATGCAACTACTCCATACGTCACCATTCCACCCGCTGCCTATGCTCGTGCAACTGGCAACGACACTGCAGCTGGTCCGTCTCAGCCATTTGTGTTTGGCTCTCCATCCATGGTTCCGACAGGTGTGGCTTATGGCAGCCACGATATCCATTCGGCTTACAGATCACCACCAACCGGTGATCGTGTCGTATCAGTTGCGCCAGTGTCACGTACCCCAGAACCAGCTCGTCAAAAGATCATCAAGTCATCTGCGTTCCACTTCACGATGCAGCACAGTCCGCAACTATCACCGCTCGATGATGAAGATGGCTGTGGAGAGGCTAGCACATCAATGCCACCTTTACCGCCACATCATCCACCCCCACCTCCGCCTCCGCCTCCACATGCACCAGAACCAGCACCAGCGCCAGCATATGTTGCACCGCCTCTACAATCGGGTCACATTGTAACAAACACCGGATCGTATCAGCCAGCACTTGGTCACTATCCACAGCAAGAACCTGGTCCATCTCAGCACCATCCAGCACACAGCAATGGCCAAGTATTTGCACCAGTACCTGTTCGCCACGGCATTGCACACGCTAACTCGCTGTCTGAAACACACATCCATACACACTCATATCAACAGCAATCCATGGTGCAGCCGATGCTCCCACCTGTTGATGAAAGCGAAGGCGCTTCTCTGTTATTGTCTCTTCGAAAGGGCAGTGATGCGCAACAGCATCCACCTCCGCCATTCATTGGTTCCCGTCCGCCTGACCCTTAAATATTAACTCTTTTATTTCCATATAAATATCCATTTGCACCTGATCGATTATCATAATCCAAAGTCCTATTTTTTATTAAGATTGAATTGAACTTCATGGCATTACATCTCTCAAACGATAAATATAAATCGTACTAGTTTACTATCCGATAGTTATACAAAAACAGAGTACCAACCTTGAAAGGGAAACTAATAAACTAATAAACTAATTGAAATGAACTAAAATGAACTGAAAGAGTAAGTGGAAGAAAAGATAAGAAAAGAAAAGGAGTAAAAGAAGAAATTAGTTGGCAATGGCGAGAGCAACAGAGTAAGCACCAGAGTGAGTAATGCTGACCTTAAGCTCAGAGACGCCAGCCTTTGTCACAGCGTCCTTGGCGGCACCATGAAGCACAACCTTTGGAGCACCAGAATCGCCTGGTAACACCTCGATATCAATCAATGGAGCAGCGGCGCCTTGAGTCCACACCTTCTCGCCGTCGACATTCAGCGACGAGACAGCCTTGATCACAGCCTCCTTGGCAGACCAGCGGCCGGCAAAGCTAGCCTGTGGGTCAGGGCGAGAGCGGCAGTACTGGATTTCGGCTGCAGTAAAGTTGCGGCTGATGAAAGTGTCGCTATCAATGTTGACGGCAGAGACGAGTTCAACATCGACACCAACACCGCGACCGCTGGATTCAGCGGATGGGACAGAGGAAGTGGTAGTGGCAGCAGTCAGAATGGCTTGCGTCATGTCAGCGCTGGCTTTGGACTCGACAGCGTTGACTGAGAAGTCGCCGGCAACAGCCTTGAAGGCATAGGTGCCCTTCTTGGCATCGAACTCAGCACGGGCAGTCGGGTTCAGGTACACCTGAGACTCCTGCTCTGGAGTGTATGGTGGTGAGGTCTTGATGCGCACCAGAGTACCATTGCCAGTGAACGAGTCGTGCAGATAGCGGTAAGCCAGAGCTTGGCGAGCAGCGTTCTTGGAGCGGTACGCAGCATACTCAGCCTCCTCTAAAGCAGCAAACAGGTAGTCTGGATGAATAACCAGCACCTCACCGCCAACTTGGCCGAAGCCAAACGACTTGAGCAAACCAGCCTTGACACCATCAGTGTGGATCGAGCGAGACTGGTACAGGATGTACTCGAACTTGCGCAGAACCTCGTCAATGTTGTCGGCGTTGCGGTTGCCAGGGATGATGCCGGTGTTGAGAACCTGCAAGACGCCGTTGAGCATCCAAGCAGCAGCCGCACCCTTTGGATGACCAGTCAGGTACTTTTGGAAGATCGATGGGCACGCGTTACCCTTGGAGCGACCAAGATGCTCAAACTGCTTGTTCAGGACGTCAGACTCGTTCTTGTCGTTGGCCTTGGTGGAGGTGCCGTGGAAGGAGGCAACACCAATGTCATCAATGGTCAGGCCGAAGCTGGCAAGAGCACCACGCAGCGGAGCAATGCGCGCGTCCTGCTTGTAGAACTCGTTGCCCCACAGACGCAGAGCCTCCTTCTCTTGGCGAGACGCTTCGCGCTGAATGTGCTCAGTACGCTCGCGCAGCAAGTCCTTCTCAGTGTACTCGGCATCGGCAAAGTGGCCGTCAGCGCGCAGCTCATCGATCTCAGCACGCAAATGCTCGTATTCGCCTTCAACCCACTCCTTAATCTGCTTGCGGCGCTGCTCAATCTGGCGCTTGCGGTACTTGATGTCCAGCAATGGGGAGCCAGTCTTGGTGCGAACCTCGCGAGCAGTCGTCAGAATACCCTGGCCTGGAGCTGGCACAGAGCGACCCTCCTTGTCGGTGGCAGTGTTCGTGAGAGCAACGATACCGTAGATTGGCACACCCATCTCAACAGCGACGCGGGCAGACATCAAAATCTCGATACCAGCACCATGAGCCTCCATGAAACCAGCACGCGAGGTGGTGGCAGGACGAGACATCTCGGCCGGAGTGCGACCCTTGGCAAACTCCTCATCAGCGTTGGAAGTGGCCTTCATGTTGGCAAACTCGAACGAGCCTTCCTCCTGGAAGTCGTCAAAGCCACCAACAATGACAACCTTGGCCTTGCCGCTCTGGATGGTCTCAACACCAATCTCGACAGACTCGACGGCGGTGGCACAGGCACCAACTGGGGTCTTGATTGGACCAGATGATGAGAGCAGCAGCAAGTTGACCCAGGCAGCCATGGTGTTGATGAAAGTCTCCTGCAAGATATCCTGCTGGACTGGCTTGTCCATCATGCGGTCCTTGTACATCTTGCCCAATGAGCGCATACCACCAATACCAGAGCCAGAGCAGTTGCCCACTTCGCTGACATGGACATACTTGTAGAACTCGTATGGGTCAGTGATACCAGATGAAACGAGCGCCTCAACGGTCGACACAATGACGAACAAAGTAACCTGATCAACCTGCTCAATGATGTCCTTGGGCACACCGTAGCGAGAGGCATCCCAGCCAGATGGAATCTGGCCAGCAACCAAGCGATCGAAGCGCAGAGCCTTGGGCACGTACAGGGTGGCACCCTTGCGGAAGCGAACAGCCCACTGGCCAGTGGCTGGAACAGCCCAGGTATCAACGGCATCGCCATGGCGCAGACGGAACTGAGCAGCCTCATCGGCGCTAACCTCGAATGGCTCCAAGTCGTGCTCAAGAACAACCTCGCGCATCAGCGGCTTCTTCTTTGGATCATAGCCTTCGAACAGCTCTGGCTCAATCAGACGAATGCCAGTGTGCTCGAGAATGTGCTGCTCGTACTTGGACTTGATGTCGCGGTCCTCAACAGGCTCGTTCGTCTTGGCATCAACCCAGCCAGCGTACATGCGACCACCCTTGAGTGGGCCATTGTGGTGCTTGATCAGACCCATAATCCATGCCAACTCAATGCAGCCTTCGACGGAGAACTCGCCATTGGCCTCCATCTCCCAGCGAGTGCGCGAGTTACCCCATGGACCAACTTCACCATAACCAGTGACGACGACAACCTTGTCCAGGTCCAGCATGCCGCGCAGGTTGCCGCTGAGGTGCTTGAGCTGCTCGGCAGACTTGAGCTCTGGGAACTCGAACTTCATGTTGGCACGTGGAGCAACCTTGCGAGGACGGTAGACAGCATCAGTCATTGGGCCATGAACAACCTTGTAGTCGAGAGAAGAATCCTGAGCAACAGCACGGCGAGTCTCAGACTTCTCCTTGATGTCGGCACGCAGCTGAGCACTGACTTCCTGGATGTTTGGAATGAACTGTAAGCCGCCGTTGAGGTCAGCCCACACTGGCTCAGACTGGCACAGCGTCATAATCTGCGCCTGCATCAGACCGAGAATGTTGAATGCCATCTCTTGAGTGGAGAATGTGCGGACACCAAGCTTCTCAAGACCCTCAGCAACAGAGTTGTTGGCCGACATCAAACCAGTACCACGGGTCCAGCCAATGATGGCACCAGTGATGGTCAGGTATGCAGCCCAAGACTCGGAGTGCCAGCGGTTGAACAGCGTCTCGAGACCAAGCTTGGACTCGCTGTAGAGACCGTCATTGCCAAATGTGCCGTGGTTGGGAGACAATGGCAGAATGACTTGAGCAGGACGAGTGTCAATGCTGCGCTCAGCCTTGGCGCTCTTGACAGCACCGAGCAGGCGAAGCACGTTGGTCAGCATCAGACGGTGAGCAAGCTCGGACTTGGAGTCAATGTCGCTGATCTCGCGACCATTCTCGGAGATGGCAGCAAACGGAATGATGTAGTCGAGATCCCAGCCCAAGCCATCCTTGGCATCGTAAATGTAGTCGACGAGCGACTTGACATCCTGCTGCGAGCCCTGGTTGAACGGAACGACAATCAACACACTGCCACGAGAGCCATGGCGCTGGTAGATCGACTGGTAGTACTCAAGCACGCTGCGGCTGTAGCTGGAGGTGGTGATGACAACCTTGGCACCGCCAGACAGCAAACCACGAAGAACCTCGGCACCAATGGAGTTCTTGCCACAGCCAGTCATCAAAGCAGTGCGGTCCTGGAAGGTCATGCCGTCGCGGGCACCCTTCTCCAGCACATCGATGTAGGTACCAGTCAGCTTGGACGAGAACTCCCAGCTGTCGGCAACGCGCTTCTTCAGATGCAGGAATGGAATAGTCTCACGAGTGTTGGCGCTCTTGCCGGCGGCTTGCTGAGCAGACGCACCCTGCTGAGCAGCGAGCGGTGCGCTCAACCCAGTGGACTTGCGGCGCTTCAGAGTGCGGCCCTTGCTTGGCGACGAGTCCTTGAGCAGTGAGGTAGACATGTTCAGCGAGCGCAGCACATCGGCGTACATGGACTTGATGGCCAGCTTGTTGGTCGACTTCATCTTGTTCTGGGCCTTGATGATCGAGTAAATCTTGCCCAGCTGATGCTGCACATGCTGGCGGTTGCTGTACTCAGTCACAGCGCCACCAGTAGCCATGGTCTTGACGTACTGCTCGAGCTTGCGCTCACCGTGACGTGGCACTTCAGCATACTCAACATTGCCCTGTGGAGTGATGGTGGTGCGTGGACCAGTTGGGTAGTTGACGTCCTTGTAAACTGGCGGGAAGTCGAGCACGGCGGAGCAGTTCTCCTTGAGCATGTTGCCGAGCTCCTGCGCAAGCTTGTAGGTCACACCCTTGGTGGTGTCGGTCTTGCCCAGCTTGTGCGCCATGTACACGAGGAACTCTGGAGTGGAGCGGTTCATGACATGGATGCACTGCGCAGTAACCTCGCGGTCGACGGTGCTCAGACGGCCAAACAAGATGTCATAGTAGAGCAGAAGCGAGTCCTGGCGCACCCAGTTCCAGTACGAATCGAAGCGACGAGCCTTGAGGGCAGAGAAGGCAGGCTTGATGCCGTTGGCATAGACTTCGCCATGCTCGGCCATCCAGAGATCAAGCTCGACTTGCAAACCGGCGCTGGCGACACGCTCAGCCTCGTACTTGCGCTCACTGCCGCGCAGATCAACATCGAGATAGCGGGCAAGCACCTCCATCTGTTGGCGGATCAGAGTATCCTGCTTGGAGACAAGGTTGGTAAACTCGGCGCTGTTAATGGTCGCAACAGCAGGGCCAGCAGCAGCTCCGCCAGCACCAGAGGCGCCTCCACCAGCAGACAGGGAGATGCCAGCGTGCTTGGCGTAAGCTTGAGCAACAGTGTCCAGCCAGGCCTTAGCCTCAGGCTCACCAGCAAGGCGAGCAGCAGGCTCCATGGTCAGCGAGAGCAACAAGACACCGTCAGTGCGACCGCTGCCGAGACCATAGGTGGTGTTCAGATAGCCACGGACAGCAGTCAGGTTGAAACCACCAGGCATCTTGGCACCAACCATGCGAGCAATCAGGCCGGTGGTGTGCTTGCCAAGCGAACCAGAGTGCGATGCAGCCAAGACAGATGCAAGCTCATCCAGTGGCATCTCCTCAGCCTTCTCAGCAACAACATTGCCAAACTCCTTCTGCATGTCACCGAGAATCTCATTCTGCAGAGTAGACTTGCCGCCAACGAGATCCTTGATGGCCTTGGATGTTGGAACCTCGGCGAGAGTCTTCTTCAGCTTCTGGGCAACGAGAACATGCAAGACATCGCCAGCCTTGACTGGAGCATCAGCCACAGCGGCGGCAGGACCAGCGGATGGAGCTGGAGCGGCAGCGGCGGCAGCTGGAGCTGGAGCAGCTGGAGCGGCAGCAGGTGGGGCGGCAGCTGGAGTAGCGGATGGAGTTGGCTCTGGCTCTGGAGCAGGATCGAATGCATAGTAGATCTCCTTCTCATGCTTGGAGTAGCACAGAGTGGAACGTGGATGGGTGATAGCATCGTCATGAGCCTCATATTTGAGCTTCAAGGTGCGGTCAGCCATGCCACTCAGAGTCGGCGATGGGCCAACCTCAATGAGACGCTCGATACCAAAGTCAGCAAACAGGCGGTCCTGAGTCTCAATCCAACGGACAGCAGAGGCAAACTGGTAAGCAAGCAGCTCAACAAGCAAGGTGTAACCAAGGCGCTGCTGCTGAACTGGAGTCTCGAAGCCATTGTTCTCATCCCAGGTGCGCAAGACGCGGGCAAGGCGGTTGCTGCCAGTCTGCTCGTGCACCATCGAGATGTAAGCCTTGGTGAGCTCAAATGGCTGCGCAGTGACGTTTGGAATGTAGCGGCCCTTGAGCAGTGCAACATCAATGGACGAAGGAGAAATCTTCTTTGACAGGTAGGCACGGAATGGGCTGACACCAGAGGACAGGAATGACGAATGGAATGGCACATCAATGCCCTTGAGCGGAATAGTAGCATAACCACGCTCGAGCTCGAGGAAACCGCCATTGTGGGTCTTCTTATTAGCAGCGGCGTCAAGTGCACCACGAATAATCTTGCCCAGCTGAGCAGCAACCTCCTCCATCGGCATAGTCTTGGTCAGCTTGTCAAGGTCAACGCCAGCAGTCTTCAGGTAGTTCAGCACAGATGTCAATGCATCCAGGTTAGACAGCTCACCAGAGACCACGTACTGCCAGTTCTCAACATTGTAGTTGACAATCTCAAGCAGTCCACCGCCGCTGTGATGAGCAATGGCATCGACAACATAGCGCAGAGCAGTCTCGCTGAACGAGCGGCCAACACGGCTTGGGTTGACGGCGCACATGCCGTAGTTGGAGCGACCCTGGGCATCACGAGGAACAGCGCTCTGCATAGTCATACCACGGTAGAAGGCAACATCAACAAGAGCATCAATCGGCAACACATCGCCCAGAGCAGCCAGAGCAGCGTATTCACCAAGCGAGTGACCAGCGAACGGAGCATCGCTGCGGATCAACTGCTGGTGCTGCAGGTCAGCAAATGCGGCGCGTTCCATGAGCACAAGAGACGGCTGAGTGAACTGAGTGGCGGAGAGAAGACCGTTGGGAGAGCGGAAAGTGTAGCTGTAGGTGCTCTCCTGGATGCCTGGGAACAATGGCTTGGTGGTGACGTTGCCGGTCTCATCAACAGTGTCATATGTCATGCTCATGTAGTTGCGACGAATGGCAACACCCTTTGGACCACCAAAGTACACAGTCTTCTCCTTCGGGTTGTTGCGCACAATGTCCAAGATTGAGAAGCCGTAGTTCTTGACGTAGTGCTGATCGGCCTGGTCCCAGATGTCACGGGCCACTGGGCTCGATGTGTACAGAGCCATGCCCATGCCAACTTCCTGCGAGCCCTGGCCAGTAAACACATAGGCAGTGATAGCCTGGTCAACCTCAGCAGTGCCATCGAGAACAACAGTGCCATCCTGGTTAACAGTCTCAACCTTGATGATCTTGCGTCCATTCTTCATGCCAACATGCGACAGGCGAGTCTCGAGACGGTCGCCAGGAAGCACCATGCCACGGAAGCCGACGTGGTAGCCAACAACACGGGTGGGCTTGTTGTCGGCAGCATAAATCTCGACAAACTTGCGAGTGGAGGCGGACGTCCACATGCCGTGGGTGATGGTGCCAGGAAGCTCAGCCAAGTCAGAGAAGTACGGGTTGACATGGATTGGATTGAAGTCGCCAGACACACCAGCGTATGGCTTGTTGGAGGTTGGAGCATGCACAAGAGATGGAGACGAGGCAGCATCGGAGCTGGAAGATGCTGGGATAGTGGAGTAGCCGCCGTTGGCAAAGTAGACTGCTTGCTCAATCGGTTGGCCAACACGACGCAGATACTCAATGACTGGATTTCCGTGAGACTCACCGCACTCGTAATCAACGGTGGCAACCTGCACAAACTCCTTGGTCGACAGCTGCATCTGAACGGTACCAGTGGTCTTGACAGAGGCAAACACCTGGCGGTTCAGGAACTCGACATGAGTAGTCAGACGGAAGATGAGAGTGGAGCCAGGCACAATAACATGCTCAGGCTGGGCACTGATGTCAATCCACTCCTTGGACTTGAGCACTGCAATGTCTTTGGCAGAGGCCATGCGGACCTTCATTGGAGTCTCAGTCGTGTTCTGGAATGTGTTCTCGTAATCAGAGAAGTCACCGCGGTACAAGAAGCGGCTGGTAACCTCCATGACAGGCTTGCCGTCGCGCAGCACAGTGCCAATAACCTCAACTTGCTTGCCAGCATCGACATTGACAACTGCGTTCAGACGAGCAACGGTATCGACAACATCGCCGTGCTTGAGTGGATCGGCATTGTCAAGCATCTGGAAGCCATTGGAGAGATGGACAAGACGGAGCAGGTCGCCATCAATGAAGCGAGGGAAGATGGCCTTAATGATTGACTTCCAGCCAACCACAATGGCAAAGTCAACAGGAGCCAAGATAACCTTCTGGCCGCGAGAGACATAGAGCTCGGCACGGTTGCCAACGGTCTGGCAGAAGGCGGAGATCTGGGAAGACTGCACAGCCTCGCCAGTGTTGATGAACTCGAAGTCACGAGACACATTGAGCTCGGCAATGTCAGAAATGCCAAACCAGAGGCGGTAGTAGAATGACTTGATGCGCTCATTGCGGTCATCCATCACCTCATGGAGTGGAGAGTAGGCTTGGTGAGGGCGATACTTGAACAGAAGAGTCAGTGGAACAGCCTCGCCACCAGTGGCAGAGTGGCCATGCTCAAACAGACGGAATGTGATGGTGTTGTCGCTGGACACCTCGGCTTCAACAGCAGTGAACAGCTTGGCAGAGCTGCCGCCATTGCCATTGGAGTGATCAGAGACAGTGAGACGGAGTGGCTTGCCAGAGGCAGCATCGAGGTCAACGTTGACAACCTGGCCAGGACGTGGGCGGAGCACATTGCGAAGGAGGTTCTTCTGGAAGCGCTTGCCCTGGACAACAACAGTGGAGGTAAGAAGAGCACGCAGCCAGGATGCCTCAGAACCAGCGATGCGCTCGAGCCAGTCATTGACAGATGGCAGCTGATCGGCAGGTGCATCAGAGTTAATCTCGTAGCGGCGATAAGTAGAAGCTGTACCCAGAGACAGGTGACGTGGAATGCTGGCAGATGATGACTGCAGGGAGGAGGAAGCAGGAGCCAAGTACTCTACAAATGGAATCTGAGATTTGTCGCCATTGTAGTACTTGCTGATAAGAGCATCAATGTGGCCCTGGTAAATGTTGCCCAGGATCTCACCAGCAGGCTCGTTGATACGAATGGAGTGCTTGGCAGCAATTGGACCTTGCAAGATGCAAGTACGCTGAATGTCTTCACCAACAACGGCAGCCAAATCCTCGCACTGCCAGAGAGAGTCCTTCTTGAACCAGAATTCAAAGTCTTTGTCGAACACTGGGATAAATGGAACTGGCTTCTGACCAATACGACGGCACAGGTTAACAAAGTGGGCAGCATCTTCGCTAGTCAGCAGCTGCTTGGTGCAGTCTGGATAAGTGCGCAAAACGCGATCAACGACTGGCTCTGGACAATCCAGTTCCACGAACTTCTGAAGCTGAGATGCAGTGGATGATTTGGTAGCGAAGCGCTCTTCCAATCTATGAATGAAATCGCCAGTCAAGTCTCTCAGAGTGAAATCAATCCAGCGGCGTTCTTTGGATACAAACAGCAGTTCCACCATTCTAATCAATGTCTCAGCATAAGTCATATCCTGCAAATCACAGGAGGTTCCATCTGATTTACGACCAAACCATGGCTTCTGGAAATCTGCATTCAGCTTCTTGATGATATAGTCCTTCTTGGCCAGAATTGCATTGAGTCTCTTGTCACGAGGCAGATTGAAAATAGTATCGTCCATCTCCTTCCAGAACATTACACCTCGAGTGGCCAGCTTGTGGATTGGCTCACCCAACTCTGAGCGCACAGTGATTACACCACCAGTAGGACCCTTGTATGTCATCTCCCACTGTGCATCATCAACTCCGCTTGCATCAACAATGGCCTTCTTTGCCGCATCATCTGCCATTCCTTCAAGCGCGACCAGCATGCGAGATCCAAACAAGATACCGTCATATGGCATGGCAGGTGCATCGTACGAGTGTGACCATTCTCCAGTCAAATATGGCAGCGTGTCCTCAACTCCACCAAAGCCAGATCCACCAACCAGGATGATGTTGGGCTGGGATCTAATGTACGAATAAGTCTCCAGGATTGGCTGATGGAAGTCCTCAAATGAGTGATGGCCACCTGCACGTCCACCAGTCCATTGCAAGATGATTGGCATGTCTGGATTGGACTTGGCAATGCTAACAACTTGTCTGATTGTGTCAATTGAGCCAGGCTTGAATGAAATGTGGCGGAATCCAGACTCCTTCAGTTGCTGAACAATGTCATTAGCATTCTCGAGTGAAGGGACGCCAGCTGCACAGCACAATCCCTCCATTGGCAGACCTTCTTTGCGCATCTGCTGAACAAGTGGGAACTGGAATCCCCATTGGAATGCATTCAAGAACAGAATATTCAGCGACACTCCGCTCCATTGGCAGACCTTCTTTGCGCATCTGCTGAACAAGTGGGAACTGGAATCCCCATTGGAATGCATATTCAGCGACACTCCGTTACCCGAGAAGCACAATCCCTCCATTGGCAGACCTTCTTTGCGCATCTGCTGAACAAGTGGGAACTGGAATCCCCATTGGAATGCATTCAAGAACAGAATATTCAGCGACACTCCGAGACCAGGCTCGCACAATTCCATAATGCGATCCACCTTCTCGCGCAGCACCTTCTCGTTGAAGTGACCTCCTCCAGCCAATTCCACATGGAAGCCTGCGTTAGACACAGCTGACACAAACTTCTGATGAACGGTGGATGGAGTCATGCCGGCAACCATGAGAGGAGGCTTGCCCAGCAGACGAGAGAAGCTGGTGTCCACATGGATAATTTCCTTGCCATCGCTGTTCAATGTGCGCACCAAGCGAGGCTTATAAACCTGCTCCCAGTTGTCTGCGTACTTGATAGAGGAAGGGTTGTTGTCAAACAAATCAGGTCTGTAAGACAAGTGCGATTTGTTTCCATCCAAGGTCGATGCAACAATGACATGAACACCTTGTCCAATCTTATTGCGCTGAGTCAATGAACCAATACCTGATGATCCTCCAACTCCAAAGTCTACAAAGTGCGAAGCTGATACCTTAGTGCACAATTCCCAATTCAGTGGCTTCAAACAGATGCTATCCACCAACACTTTGCTAATGTTTGACTCAGTTCTCAAATCTCTTCCATCATCGGTGGCATAGACTGGAATCTTAACATCATCCACATTGAAGTCCAAGCTGAATCTTTCAATATCACCAATAATCAAGTCTGGAGCCTGTCTCAAATAGTTACTATGGAAAGGCGCTGTAATTGGAAGGAATCTTGACGAGAATTTGATTTTGCGCTGAGAATATGGCACTCTGCTCTGCTCCAATCCACTGGGTGCTTTAACTTTGCGAAGAGTAACATTCAATCCATACAGACTCTGTGGATCACCCGCAACAATGAATGAACGAGGTCCATTGCGAAGTGCAATGCTGATTTGACGATCGGCTGGCAAATGCTGATTGGCAGCATCCACATGGCCCTGCACTTCGGAATGGCGCAGATTGGTGATAGACAGCATTGGCATGGGAACACCCTCATTGTTGGCGATGGAGTCTTCAACGATAGCTGGGTTGATTGTAGTTGGAGGGAATACTTGCTGAGATCTGGTTCCAATCCAGAACAATAAACCAAGAGCCTTTTCAGAGTTGATGGCAAACAATTCGTCAGACGAAGATGCGGCAATCACCACAGCTGAGATGATTCCCTGAGAATGGCCAGTGGTGCCCTTGTTGAACGATGATCTAATCAAGTCAAACGGCATGTCCAAAACCACTCTCATTACATAGTAGTGCATCAGCTGTGTCAATCCAATCAATGGCAGCGAGACTGGAGCACCAAGCAAGTATTCAGAGTCAGGCTGAGACTCGGGATTGTCCAACCAGCGAATCACATCCATTCCCTTTGAATGAATGGACGAAGCAGCCTTATCCTTGGCATGGTTGCGCAAAACAATTGACATTCTCTCCACAAATGGACGCAAAATAGTCTCATAAGTATTAAACAATTCTCTGGTTTCTGCAAAATAATCTTCCACATTGCCTTGTCCACCAAAAATAGCAAACAGAGAAGCCTTCTCTTGAGCAACGGCATCGAACAATGCAGATTTAGTCTCTGGATAATCGCCACTCTCTTTGGAGATTGCGCTAGTATCACGCAGAATGGTCAGCGCAGTAAAATAGGCATTGATCACATTGCGGCGACCCAACTCACTGTTGATACTAACAGTCACACTGTGGACATCATTTCCACGCAAAAACTGATCTCTGAACTGCAAAAACACCAGACGAGCCACGGCCACAAAGCGCTGGACATCCTGACGGGCACGCAGGGCGGCAAACTTCAAGAAGCGAGCAGCCACCTCAATCTCAGCCAAAGATGAGGAGTCGTCGTCAGAAGATGGGGAAGAAGAGGAAGAAGACACTGGCTGGAGATGATCAGGACCAGACAGGAACTGCTCGCGAAGTTGCTCGGCAGCGTCCCAATGGCCGGCAGCAACCATAAAGGTCACTTCGGTAGAGCCAGCCTTGAGCAAAAGTGGACGGACTGCTTGCTGATGAGCTGCAGCAACAACGGCAGCACTGGCACTAGTGGCGGCTGCAGAGGACGAAATTGGATGAGGACCAGTCATTTTTATATATATATCTATGTATTATACGACTATAAAGAGACTGTAGATGGTTACCACTATTACTAGACTGATATCTGAAGTCTGTTTGTGTGTTTGTGTGTTTGTGAGTGTGTGTTTGTGTGGTTTGTTTTGAATATGTGGGGGTATATATGAATGGATGGTAGCCAAAGTGTAAGAGAGATGAGCGCACCAAAGCAAACAAGGCGGGTTGCAGCAACGAGGAAGGAGTGCAGACCAAGAAAAGAGGGAGGGAGAGAAAAAACGGCCAAAAGGTGGGATGATGGGGGAAGGGATGGCGGATGGTGGACGGTGGATATTTGCGTGGGAATCAAAAAATGAGGTGAGGTGAGGTGAGGTGGTGAGGCGGTGCAGGAAAACCAAAGCATTAATAGCGATCGGGTAGATATAGCATGATACGATATCCAAAGAGATAGCCAATGGATGCACAGCAGCAACGGCAACAACGGCAATAACAGCGGCAACAACGACGGCGACAATAGCAGCAACAAGTAGCACGGATAGCGTGGTGGTGTCAGTCTAAACGGTTCGGATAATCATGTCACGCCACGCAAGGTTGGCAAAAATTTTCTAGCGCTGCACAGCCAACCAAACACAGATCTCCAAAGGAGGAGATTGGCTGGCTGGTTGTGCAAGGTGAGAGAGAGAAAGAAAGAAAGAAAGAAAGGGAATGAGAAAGAGAACGAGAGCAACAGCCTGCGTATATATTGGAATGTCCAGTAGCAGCAGAGTGGAATGGATGATCAAGTACATACCTTTGAGTAATAGAGTGAATAGGAGAGTGAATAAGAGGGTGAGTGAGTGAATGAGCTCGCTGTGCTTGTAGGAAACACTGGATGATATCGAATGCTGTCGACAAAGCGAAGAGGAAACTGAAGACGACGGGTAAAAAAAGAGAGGATATTACTATTGTGTGTGTTTTTGTGTGTTTGTGTGTGTTATTTTTTTGGTGGTTTGTGAGGGTATGGATGAGGTTCGCTATGAAGTTGGCTGTCGATATCAAACTACTTTCGATTAGGGAAAACAACGAAGAGTATATATGTTCGAGTGTGTGTTTGTGTGAGAGCACAAGAATGAGAACAAGATAAAAAAAAACCTTCCGATGTGAAGGAGACTTGGAGACGATGTATGAGCGATAGGGTTATGTATTATGTATCGGCTTGCTCGGATACAAAATAAAAAAAGCAACAGGTGGTATGATGTTTTTTCTTGGTGTATGCAGCAACAGCAGCAACAGCAGCAGCCCAGTCCTTATTCTTTCCTTTGATATGAGGCACGCCACCGTACCACCTCTCCTGATGAGGTGATTCGGCCCAATCATAGATTTTGCAAAAAAAAGATTTTTGGAGGACGCACCGGTTGCTTCCGTCAACCACGCCACGCCATCTGAGTTAGATCGACTAAACTGCGGACCTTATCTGGGCAAATCCCTTACCTGCAAAACCTTTCGACATGTTGTTACGGTTTGACGCCAACTTGATACTATGAGGATTGAGAGAGAGAAAAAAAGACAAACGACGGAGAGCTTTTATTAAAAAGAAGACAAAAAAACAAGCGAAGAAGTGTATTATTAAAATGAGATGAGTTATTTTTACGTATTGTGGAGAAGAAATTATGTAGCAATTAAACGCCATTACTAAAAAGAAGTTTTCAATTAAAAATGGGAGATACGTAGAAAGGGTGAGAGAATGAAGAGTTATGAGAGGGAGAGAGGGAGAGGGAGGGAGAGGGAGATTGGAGATTGGAGAAGATAGAAGAGATTGAAGAGATTGAAGAGATAGAAGAGGAGAGAGACGGGGAGTTGGCAAACCATCAATGTGATCGAAGCAAGCACATACACACCGAGTATTAAAAAATCCTAATTAGGTGATTAAGGTGATGTGCTTAACGTTCACACAATGTGAATGCCGAATGAGGGAAGAGAATAAGAATGAAAGTAGCAATTGAAGATGGAGAAGGATAAAAAAAACACAAACAAACGGAAATAGTGATGGTCAGAAAGAAAAAGAGGGAAGGGTAGTTGATGTTAGAACGCAAACGAGATATCCATGTAGTTTGGTGGTTCAAACGACATGGGAACATTGAGTGGGTCGGCTTCGTCAATAATGGCTGAGATGGTAGAGGCAGCTGAGAGCCTTGGGGCAGCAACAGCCTCATCTTCACCATCCACTGAGCCATCATTGTCTTCGAGAAGCGAGTCATTGAGACCAGCCAGAGTAGCCAGCGCTGATACTGTAGAGATAGCAACATCGGCGCCAGAGTGTTCAGTGACAATGTCCATGATCACGCGCAGCTCATCCTTGAGACGCTCTTTGTCATCGCGAGCCATCTCGACGAATGGTTGGCGCTCTTCGGCCGACATGGTCTTCCAGCGCACACCAAGAGCACGAATGACTTGCTTCGGGTCAACACGGTATGGGTCAGATGCCGGGTGCTTGCCGCGAGGTCCGCCAGTGCCGGGGATCGGAGGCAGGTCAGCCAACGCCACCTCAGTCAAGCCGTGGCGCTCTCTGAACACCTCGGCACGCATCTCCTGGTGAACCTGCTCGCGCTTGTGCATGACATAGAACGAGTACGCATTGCGGCAGCGCTTTGGTGGCTTGAGATCGCCAGGCAGTTTGATATCCTGGCCAGTCTTGCGCTTCTTAGCACGCGTCTTTGATGCGCCGCTGCCACCACTTCCGCCGCTGCAGCTGCTGCCACTGGCTTTGCGGGACGGAGTTGGGTCATCGTTGGCGGCATTGGACTGGACAGAAGGTGCAGGTGAGACCAAAGATGCGCTGGGGTCAACATTGGACGGGCGTTGGGGTGTGGCACTCTCGTCAATGCTGTCGTACTTGCGCTTGTTGCCAGATGCTGTCCTGCTCGGTGTAATGTGCTGGCGAGACGGGAGCTGGTTCTGCTGCGGTGGCGACGCTTGGGGCGTGAGCTGGTGCGTGTTCATGACGGACAGAGTTGACACGGCTGGAGTCTTGTGCAGCGCCGACATGCCACCGAACGCAACTTGGCCAGGGCACGACAATGAGGGCTGTGTTGACATTAGCAGAGACGATGCAGTGTGATCCAGGTTGGGCAGACCAAGCGAGAATGCGGCATCTCCAGGAATAACAGCCTGTGCTGCTGGCGAGAAGAAGGATGCTCTGATGGGAGTCGCATCAGCGCTGGCGCTCAACTCGCACGATGAATTCTGGTTGCTGCGCGGGAAGCTGGCCAGGGCGTTGAGCATGCCACTGCTGCTGCTGCCGATGCTGTTGAAGCCACTGAAGAGGCTGTTCAAAGTTTGCTCGGGAACGACCGGGAGTGGGTGTGCAGTGATGGTTGCAGCGGCAGGCGAGATGCCAGCGATAGATGTGCTGGTGCCCAAGTTGGCGCTGAGGTTCAGAATGTTCATCAATGGCTGCTGGTTGTCAACGTGGAACGACTGGTGTCTCGGTCTGGTGAGGACCGGGGCAGCTGGGTTGCCAGCCACACCGGAAGCCGATGACGTAAGCGCGGACGCAGCCAGGGCAGCGTTGATGGCGTTCGGCACGGAGACGGGCATCGACATGCGACGGTACTGCTCGTCGAGGGCCAGCAGGCTGGTGTACTGCAGCATAGACGGGTTCAAGGTGACGGCAGGTGCGATTGACGGCGGAGGCAGAGCTTGAGTGGAGTACTGGGACGAGATGCTGGCTTGGCGGCTGCACAGCGATGGCTCGACACTGGACAGGCCCAGGGCAGAGTCCAGCAGAGTGGTGGAGACTGTGGAGGCAGCAGCGGTGGTGTTGACAGTTAGAGGCGCGAGAGACATGTGGGGCGGCAATTGTTGATGTTGATGAGAGTGAGAGAGTTGAACGCGGTTTGCGTCTGTGAGAATGCGCAGTGGAATTGCTTCGGCTGCTGCTTCTGACGGAGAGGCTGAGCCAGGTCGCTGGTGCTGCAAACGCTGTTGGAGTCGGGTCTCCGCTGCTGTCGCTGTTGTTGCTGTTGTTGCTGTAGGGACTGCAGAGAGAGCTGAGTGTGCGCCGACGACGAAGCTGACGCTAGCGCGTTTGGAATTGCACGCGCTCACATCAGCTGTTGCAGCCGAGGCAGGAACAGTCGGGGTTGGCTGTGTTTTAGTTCCAGCCACTGGTGAGACGAGCAGCGACATCCAGTCATCGCATGGCGGAGCATTGCCAATGTTATTTTCGGTTCCATTCAGTCCTGAACCAGCCCGTCCAAAAAGAGCAGCAGTGTCGAGCGTCAGACGTCGATTGCGGGCAGCAGAAACGACTTCGTCAGCTGCCCCATAAGCAGAACCAATAAGTGAGCCCGGCGTGGCATTCGCTGTCAGCATCGAGGCAGATGTAGTGGAAGCAGAAGCAGAATCAGATTGAGCGGATGAATGCGGCAGCGTGGCAATTGAAAATGATCGGCTGGCAGCTCGCGACACAAGTTGCTGTTGCTGCTGCTGCTGTTGTTGCTGGAGCTGTTGCTGTAGTTGCATTTGTTGTTGGAGACGATATTGGTAAAGCTGCTGTTGCTGTAAAAATACATGGGGTTGAATTGGTTGAATCGGTTGAATTGGTTGGCTGTGGTTGTGCTGCTGATGCTGTTGTTGTTGAGCAGATAATGAGAACGTCGCGGTGGCGTCAGCGATGTGATTGGCTGTGTGGAAATTTCCAATCGGATGCTGTTGCTGCTGCTCAACACCAACCACTGCAGTTCCTGATGGGGATGCACTAGCAGCAGAATAACCTTCATCAAAGCTGGCCCGTGATACGGCGGCTGCAGCCATTGCATTGTGTGTCCGAGCCAATGTGGGCACAACAGTGCCCGTGGCACTGACTAAGTTGACTCCGCGCACCAAATGCAACCCCAGCGCCGATCCGGAAGAGGAGCTGCCGTTAACACCGCTGCCGTTGCTTCCGATGCCAAGCAAACTATGCAGGTCGAATGCAGAGGATGCAGAAGATGCAGCAAGCGTTGCAGCTGCTGTGGAAGAGGAGGAGACTGCAGAAACTGAAGAAGCTGGAGCGAGATGAGGTGTGTTCCCGAGTACACTTGTTAGACAGGACTGCTCACCGCCATGCTCCGACGCTGCTGCTGAACTGTGGGCGCCAAGCAGCTCGAGAGAGTCCAAAGTTGTCGCAGGAACGCTGTAGACATTATTAGCGCCAGGTGCGGCGAATGCGAAGCCTGAACTCGTGGCAGCTGTTCCTGTTCCTGAGACTGACACTGAGACTGACTCCATGGAGTTTGACGAGAGACTGGCGACAGAGGCAAGAACAGGGCTTGTGAGAGAGAAGTTTGGAAGAAACGCGGTTGCTGCTGCTGCTGCTGCTGTTGCTGCTGCTGCCATTGACACACAAACACAAACAGACGAACGAGTGTATTGGCCTTGAGACTGTGTATAATGAAGAAGTGTATCTGTAGTCACCAAAAGGGCCGTTTTCGTTGCTGCTGCTGCTGCTGTTGTTTGTCTGCAAAGCGAGAGGTGAGAGAAAGAGAGTTTGAAGAGGCGAGCGTGCAGACCAAGAGGTGAAAAAATGGGAAAAGATGTGAAATCGGCTCCAATTCAAGTTCACACAGGTTGTCGTCGTTGATGCCGGTGAATAAGCAGGAACTTGAGCAAATAAAAAAGTCAAGCGAGTAAAAGTGGAAAAGCCCGATACAATGAGAACCAAACAGGAGTCTTGTTCAGTGCAAAAAAAAACAAATAAACGACTAAGGGCGAAGAATAAAAAGAAGAAGAGGAAGAGGGATGCTCGAACCAAATCAAAGAACGCCCAGTGGCTTTATACGATGAGAGCGAAAAAGGGCAGGTGTGAGTATGTGAACAAAACCGATGCAGGCTCGGAAATAACAGGCAACAAAAGAGAGAGGGAGGGAGGACGAGGGAAGAAAGAGGGCTAAAGAACTTCACACACGGCACACAATACACAGCACACAGCACACAAGGCGGCAATCACAACAGCAGTACGAGAGAGAGAGAGAGTTGCTTTTGACGCCAAGGTTCTGCGGTTCTTGAAGGCAGTGTTGAACGCACAATAATGCAAACACAGCCGAAGGATGTGAGTATGATGGCGGGCTCGCGTGCGTGCGTGTGCTTGTGTGGGTGGATGTGTGGATGTGCGGGTGTGTGCAGGCGTCGTTTGTGGCGGTCTTTTTCAAGTAAAAAATGACGAAAGGAGGAAAGAGGCAGCTGTGAGTGGTGCAGCAAAAGAGGGCTGTGCAGCTGGATGTGTGTGAGTTCCTATCTTCACAAAAACAAAAACAAAAAATAGGAATAGGAATAGAAATAAAGAAAAGTATTGAATGTGGCGTCAGCTGGCTGCGAAACGTGGAATAAATAAAGGAGGAAGGTGAAATGAAATGATATAGAAAGGGAAAAAGAAGTCAACTCGAAAAGTACGTATTGAAAGGCAAATCAAAAACAAGGAAGAGGGCGGGAAGAAAGAGCAACCAAAAGTAGCTTGGCGGTGATCGTTCTTGCTGCTGTTGTTGTTGTTGTTGTTGTTGTTGGTGGTGGTGTTGTTGTGATTAGAAAGGGTGGGTTGTGGGTGGATGATGTGGGGGCGTGGGGACCAGGCAGGGTGCACTTCACTTTTTACAGGGGTAATGTGAGGGAAGAGAGAGGAAAAGAGGATGATACGATGGCCGTGAAAACGTGAAGCGAGCAAGCAAGCAAGCAGGCAAGCAGGCACACAAAATGAGACTGCTTTTGTAACCTGGACCGAGCTTGTCGATAAAGTTTGGACGCAAAGTGAATGTATGCGTTATGCGCACCAAAAGGCTGTGGAAATGGAAAAAGTAAAAAGGAATACAGAAGAGAGGAGCGGGAAGAAGACGAGGTTATTTGAGTGTGGGGATAAGGGAAGGGCGTGCGTTGTGAGATAAAAATAACAGCCGGCGAAGGAATGGGGAAGGCGAGCGAACTATGACGACAATCGAGCAGCACGGCAACAGCACGGCAGCAGCCCTCGATGTATGGAGCGAGTGTGAGTATCGCGGCGTGTCCCAAAGGTGAAAAAAGAAAAGAAAAGAAAAGAAAAGTGCAGGGGTAATTGGCTGGAGCGGAGTTTTTCAGAGAGCGCTGTGTAACAAGCTGCGACTCGGCGAGAGAATGCCTCTTCTGAATGTGGACGTACGTTCCTTGAACTGCTGACGACCGACTGAGCTGGACGGACCGCAGTTGGATAAGGAATTACACGGAGGTTGAGCCGTTTTGTTGTGAGTTGCAGGCAAGGATGGGAAATGATTGGACGGCTCTTCCTCAGGAAGTGCGGAGTTTGTTTGTTTCGGCAAGAGTGACTTGAGGGTGGAAGAGATGACGAAGCAGCAAGAGTCGAAGGTGAATCTCGAGCAGCAATGACAACAAGAGGAAGGAAGGAAGGGAGGGAGGGAAACGTGGGCAAGCGCTCTTCACAGAAAAGGCGGTGAGGAGAACTAAAAGGACAATTAGGTTATTAGGTTATTGGGTAATTAGGTTATTAGGTAATTAGGTGATGTGTGTAT
Source organism: Ramicandelaber brevisporus (assembly GCA_025201865.1). Lineage (NCBI taxonomy): Eukaryota > Fungi > Kickxellomycota > Ramicandelaberales > Ramicandelaberaceae > Ramicandelaber > Ramicandelaber brevisporus. The sequence goes on along the minus strand of MU602737.1, from coordinate 45,479 downwards.
ATGTAAAGGTAAAAAGGGAATGTAAAAGGGAATGTAAAAGAAGTATGGGTGGGGAATGTGATAAGTGGCAAAGAAAACTATAGAAAGAGAAATGAAAACGTCAAAAAAAAAAAAGAAAGAAAGAAAGAAGAAGAATTACAGTGTGAGTGTGGGAGTGCACCAGGCGCTGGAGCAGTGTGATCGGAGCTGTATAAAATGAAAATAAAGGTTGAACAAAGAATCCAGAAAAGGACAAAGAATGTGTGCAACTGTGACGACGACGCTCAAAGAGTGCCGGAGTGGGGAAGTATGGTGTGTTTTAGCGTCGGCCGGGGGGGAGGGGAGAAAGAGTCTGTGTTGCGTGTTATGTATGTGTGCGTGTGTGTGTGTTTGAGTACGTTACAAATTGTATTTGCACAAATCCGTGTTCCTTTTTCGAAGCGAGAAAGAAAGAAAAGAACAGAAAGAGTGAAAGCGAGGATGACGCCGAAAGAAGCAATACAAAAAAAGCACAACTTACAACTTACAGCGGCAAATGACAATGGCAAAGAGCACTCAACATATAGGCGCATTAGGTACCACGTGTGTGGGCGTTTCTTCTTCTTTTTTTTCGCGATGGCTGCTTCAAAGTCGCCATTGTCAATCGCGAGGGCTGTAATGCATACATTGCAAATCCACTCACACTCCGCCCAGCGCTGGTAAAAAAAAAGAAAAGAAAACGGTCCTGGTTGCCGATTGCGGAGTGCGATCCGTCCATTCGTACTGGGGCTGAATGTTTGGTTGCAAAGCCCCTTGTAAACGGACACTGTAAGTGTAATGTAACACACTTTTTTGACACTAGTCTCAGGGACCGGGTTTGTGCGGAGGCTGATGATGACAATGACATCATGGCTATGTGAAACGACCAGTGTACCGACGGCTGTTGAAAAATGTTTTGGATTGGCGGCCGTAACGGGCTTAGGCGTCGCACTAAATACTAATGCGTCGGTGATTAATATCAACACAGTGGCCATATTGTTTAAAACGCAATAAAACTAAAAGCAAGAGGGAAACTAAAACTAAAAGGTAAAAAGTAGAAAAAAGAAACAAGAAGTAAAACGATAATGCAGATATGTTAAGTATGCAGGGAAAGATTGTTGTTATTGCTGTTGCTGTTATTAAGGAGAGCGACGTGCCATGCTTTGACACCTGGCCTTCAGCTTGTTCAAGGCTTTGGAGCAATACTTAGCAAGATCATTAATGTTCTCCTCGTTGACCATAGAGCCTACAGCGCCACCGACGTATACACCAACTCGAGAGTCGGAGCCAAAGGCATTGACGATCTCATTGCCAACAACAGCACCAAGACCACCAACAGCAGCAGGATATCCTATCCGCTTAATAGTTTTGCCCCAACCTTGCTGGCCATTGTTTCCATTAGCAGTTGGCGATGCTGGCGGTGTAGATGACTCGGGTGGAATGTTAATGCGCACGTCAGCTGGCTTTTGGATGGTACCATAGTTTGGTTTGGCACTGGTAGCGAGCGATGTGCTAGATTTGGCCGTCACGAAGGAGGCACTGGACGAGACGGATGACGAAGAACTTCTGCGGGATGGTGGGGCTGGGCGGCAGCCGTCCTCAGCGCGCTTGGCATGGCGGCCCAAGCGACAAACAACTGGCCTGGTACGCGGCGCCGAGGCAGTCTTTTTAGCAGTTCTCGCTTTAGTGGCTCTCGCCTTAGTAGCTCCTGCTTTAGTGGCTCTCGCTTTAGTGGCTCTCGCTTTAGTGGCTTTTGCTTTAGTAGCCATGCTCTGCTTGGCCTTGTTCGTGACCTTTGCAGTCTTAAGCTGCTTTGGGGCAGCGCGCTTCTGGACACCACCTCCATTTACGGCACGGCGTTGCTTACGAGGACCACCTGCTTTGCTGTAAGGTGCGGCAGTGGTGCTACTACGGGGCGGTCTCTTGGTACGTGAGCGAGCTGAACCAAGGCTACTTGATTTCGGAGAAGGAGGACGAGGGATTGGAGTGGCAGTAGAAATGCCGACCAGTACAAGAATGAATGCGAGAATAAGTGCAAATAGGCGCATTTTTGGTGATAAGTGAAATATTGATGCAGAATGCAGAATGCAATGATGCCGGAGTGAAGTACTAGGAATGAAGTGCAAGAAGGGAAGGGAGAAAGAGAGAATGCGTGTGTGTGCAGATGGTCCAAACGTGCAGGCTTTCATGTCCTTTGTGTGCAAAAAAAGCAGTTGGATTTATACCATTCTCCGTTGCTGTTGTAAGGCTACCAAGAGCAATGGTTCAGTTTTTCGATTCTCAGCCAGGTGCTTCCGGAAAAATTGTGACTGTAACAGAGAGCAATCATAATCTTCGCGCCACCAACCAGATACACCCCGAGATACTCTGATTGCTCTCTCTCTCTCATTCGTTATGAGATGACTCAGCGTGGGGACATGGTCCTTCCTTGATAGAAGAGTGTTACATGATAGTAAATATAGTGTGCTGGTCATAGCTTCGAGAATGTTGACTGCAAGGTTGTTCCGCATTTTACGTAAAATTTAGGAAGACTTGTATGACAGGGGATTTTTACGCAAAAACGGTCCACACCGAGTTGATATACGCACTTGGAGAGCAATGGCGACCGCTCTAATCACGACCATATGGCCGAGATAGACCGGGTGTGTCTGCACGAAGCAGACACGTGGCCGAGAGCCTTTGTACGTTGAATATATATCGGGGGGGGGGGAGTAGCGAGCATCGACGACGGAAGGTGCGACCAGGCGAGTAGACCGCAGAACCGAGCGGATGCAGGCAGAGTTGTGCTCAAGTAGCAATTGGGGGTGACCAAACCACCTTGA
>MU602737.1:0-39950 GCA_025201865.1 Ramicandelaber brevisporus | reverse complement strand
TCTAATAAAGCTGGAAAGACTGCTCGGTTGTAGTGTAGTCAGTCAAGCAGGCGATATACAGGTCAGTCGCAAATTTGACATCGTCCACGCCGGTCATTTCACGGATGGAGTGCATTGCCAATACTGGAGCACCAACGTCAATGGTACGAATTCCCAGACGAGCCGCCACAATGGGTCCAATGGTCGATCCACCAGGCGAATCATTGCGAATCACAAACTGCTGCAGAGGAATGCCGCGCTTTCTCGCAATGGTCTTGAGCATCGTGGATGTCTCGGATGTGGTTGCATACTTGACATTGGCGTTGATTTTGATCACGACGCCGCCGTTCAATATCGGACGATGGTCTGCCTCATACGAGCCTGTATAATTTGGGTGGACCGAGTGTGCAACATCGGAGCTAATTAGCCAGCTGCGGGTCATTGACTCAGCCAGCAGAGTGGGGCTAATATCGTCGCGGTGCAGCATCTGAGAGGCGAGTGCATACTGAATACGCTCGAGCGTCGTATTGAGAAGTGGGGACTGGGCACCTTGAGCCGAGCGGGATCCAATCTCCTCGTTGTCAAACAAAACAACCATTCGAATGCACTCCTCATCAGCAAGAGACTCGTCGCTTGAGGCTGCCGGAGAGGCTATTGCCTCTATAGCACAGAACGAGCTCAGCAAGTTGTCAAGTCTGGCAGAATGAACAAACTCGTCAGCGAGACCACCAATTGTCGCCTTCTGAGTGTCAAACAGGTGGAGCTCAAAGTCGCGCAACTGGTCAACAGTGACGCCGGCCTCCTTCGCAACAAGAGCAAGCAGCGCCGGATGGTGAGCATCCTTGGGGATCCATGCAGCCTTGTCCACGCCGAAATCCGACGACTGCTGTTGCTGCTGCTGCTGCTGCTGCTGCTGCTTCGTGGATGGCAGGTTGGCAAGCTTTTCAATTGTACCCAGAATTGGCTGCAGTTGAGTCTCCTTGTTAATATTCAGCGTGGTATCTGGATCTGAGCGTAAATGAATCGCCAACGTTGGAATCCGCATGACTGGCTTGTCGACCTTGACCAGTTTGGATACAATGTGTGGATCCCCGCTCGACGATGCTGGCAATTCGACAACCACCCGGCCGGCAACACCCAAGTCTCTGTCGAACCAGGTGGGCCAGGTTGCACCATCATACACTTGCACGCCAACCTGTGCAAATCCGGCACTGCTCTTGTTTGAGACCGGCTTCAGCTTCAAGCTTGGACTATCAGTGTGAGCACCGACAATGATGGCACCATTGCCTGGTCTGAACTTGCGGCCAACAGCAAATGCCACGATACTGGATCCATTTCGGGTGAGATAGTAGCGACCGCCTGGGCGGATGGCGCCGTTTGACCACCAGCTGCTGCGCTCCTGCAGCTCAGTGAAGCCGGCTGCCTCGAGAATGGCTCGGCTGGATGCCACCGCGTGGAACGGCGTTGGAGAGGCGTCGAGGAAGCTCATCAGCCTGAGCGCTGCAGCTTCGCTGGCGGCTTGACAGTTCTGACTCATCTGGCGCGGAAATAACAACAACAACAACGGCAACAAAAGATAATTGAAGGTGTGGGGAGGGAGGGAAACAAAAAAGTAAGGGGGAGGAGCGAATGATGGTGAAGGTCACAACCGCATGAAGGTCAATCGAACACTGGTGCGAGTCTACTCCACTTCAGTGCTCATCACGATCATCTATGCATATATGCGTGCATACATGCCATGTCAAAATGAGAGAATACGATAGAAATGGTTGGATGCTAAGTGCCGTCCATGAGGCCAAGGTGGCCAAGGTGGCCTGATGCCGCATACGAGCGAATGTAACTTCCGATGAAGGTCAAAGTTTTGCCGATTTTTTTTTTGGTTCATCGCGCACTACTTGCTCCTCGAAAATCAACCACAACCACAACCACAACCACAACCACCAAACCTCATCACCTGTTGTTCGCAGTATGCTGGCCTCCGTCGCTCGTCCCGCCTCGGCGCGTTTTGGTATGTTTATGCAAGCACGAGATATCTCGTCGCAGCAGCGAGACTCGACTCAGCTCGACTCACTCTCTGTCTCTCTAGATCAACTTGCCAGCGATATCGAGGAGAGGATACCAGTCTGATCGCAGTCAAAGAAAAAGCTGAACCTCATCAGAAACGAGATCAGCCAGCTCGACGCGACGCGTGCGTCAATGCAAGTCCATCATCAAGCAGTAGCAAGCATCCACCGACTGCGTGTCCGAGTGCAGTGTCTTTTCCCTCCCTCTCTTTTTAGAGTAGCATCGGATTGCCCACGAGGTGGGTAGGTGATGTGCCTTCCACAATGAAATCACAGTGACGATACTGACATTGCTCAAATGCCCCCTCTGCATTTATCCATGGAACATTGCTAACAGTTGCCGGTCGTCGTTACTTCTCCAACGTCACTGGCTACGATGCCACCTTCAAAAACATGCTTCTGACCAAGGACACCAAGGTCATCTGCCAGGGTTTCACTGGTAAGCAGGGTACCTTCCACTCCACCCAGGCCATTGCCTACGGCACTAAGATGGTTGGTGGTGTTTCCCCAAAGAAGGCTGGCCAAACCCACCTGGATCTGCCAATCTTTGCCAGCGTCAAGGATGCCGTTGCCCAGGTCAAGCCTGATGCCTCGGTCATCTACGTCCCACCATCGGGTGCTGGTGCCGCCATCATTGAAGCCATCGAGGCCGAGGTTCCTCTCGTTGTTGCCATCACTGAGGGCATCCCACAGCAGGACATGGTCCGTGTTAAGCAGGCTCTCCTTTCCCAGGACAAGACTCGCCTGATTGGACCAAACTGCCCAGGCATTATTAAGCCAGGTGCATGCAAGATTGGTATCATGCCGGGCCACATCCACATGCCAGGCAAGATTGGTGTTGTGTCTCGCTCAGGCACTCTGACCTACGAGGCTGTCGACCAGACCACCCGTGTCGGCCTTGGCCAGTCTCTTTGCATCGGTATCGGCGGTGATCCATTCAACGGCACCAACTTTATTGATGCCCTGCGTCTCTTCATGGCTGACCCAGAGACCGAGGGCATCATTCTCATTGGTGAGATCGGTGGTACTGCCGAGGAGGAGGCTGCTGAGTTCCTTAAGCAGTTCAACCAGACCCGCAAGGTTCCAAAGCCTGTTGTCTCGTTCATTGCTGGCCGAACTGCCCCACCTGGCCGCCGTATGGGCCACGCTGGTGCCATCATTGCTGGTGGAAAGGGTGATGCCGGTAGCAAGGTTGCTGCTCTCGAGAGCGCTGGTGTCTCTGTCACCCCATCCCCAGCTCAGCTTGGTGCTCGCATCAAGCAGCTTATGGATGCCCTGCCAAAATAAAACACATCTACTCTGACATTCTTTGAAGTATAATAAAACAAATATCGGTGATGATGATGACGATTCAAATGAAACAAATGTAGTCGTAATCAGCATTCGACTTTTGTGTACAGACTCCTGATCTTGATCTCTCTTTTTTTTTACAACTTTGTTTGCAGATGTACACAGCAACAACAACCGCAACAACAACAACAGCAGCAGCAACGAGACAAGCGTGTAAAGCCACAAACAGCATTCGGCTCGGACTGCCAACGCCACAGTTCCTGGCACCAACGCGTGCTGGACTATTGACTCATCTCACTCCGGATATTGCTTGCAAAACAATCAGCTCCACACTAATTGGACATGTGCCAGTTGAACAGCTGCTTGGTGGCACTCGAGGCGGAAATGAACCAGCCATTCTTCGACATGCATCCAGATTGTCATCGTTTGCTGGCATGCCTGAATCCAAGCTACTTTATTTTGCAGATTTGTTTGACAACACCGCCAACATCAGCAGAATATCAAAGACAACAGACGACCATGTCATTGCCACAACGTACTCTGGCGGCAAACCGGTAACACCACAGCTCTACATGTCAGCCATCCAGGCAATAAAGCCAGCAACATTTGCAGCACTGGTAGATTTGATATACCCTGCAGCACGGACTGGACCACTATCGACTTTGGTTCCATCTGCGAGGCGGCTGTCCAAGTCTTTGCAGCGAAGCATCAAGTGGCTGGACGAGTGCATCGAATTGAATGAAACAAGTGCCCAGCGACCGCCTCTGCTATTCGCTCACCTAGGAGGTGGTTCGTCAGTCGAGTTAAGACATAAATGGGCCGAATTGGTTAAGCAGCGTGATGAAGCAGTGTCAGGCATCATCATCTCAGACAATGCACTGTCACCGAATGATAGCAAAATGAACTTGGATGTATACGAAGCATCGCTTGAGCCATTTGCCTCAAACGAGAGAATCACCAAAATGGCTTATGGATTTGGTCGACCAGATCACTCTTTGCTAATGATATCACGATTTGGAGTCGATATGATCGATGCTTCAGCGTATATTCACGATGCCACTAACAGAGGACGAGCATTCACTTTCACATTCGGCTCTCTGGATGGTAACTCGACATCATCACCAACGCTACACTTGTTTAATCGCGAAGAACACGCTGCAAGTTTGAGTGCGATCTCATCCAATTGTGCATGTCCAGTATGCACAGGTTCACTTGGGCCATCGAATGGCAATGCGAAGCAGCCATTTACACGAGCATACATCCATCACTTGCTGGCAACTCACGAGATGCTGGCTCAAGTGTTGCTAATGAGCCACAATGTTCATCACATGGATAGATTCTACGCTGACATCCGAGCAAGCATTGCACGCGGTACTTTTACTTCTGACATGAACAGCTTCCTGGCAAGATACAACTTTGAAGCCGATGAAACCCAGGTTGACAAGGGCGAACAAATAACAATGGCAGCTGTTCAGCAATCAGTTGCCTCAGCTCGCATCTCATCATCGTCATGAACATCATCATAGAAAGACAACAATTATATTTCTAACTTTTTTTCTTTTGCTTTTGCATTTACTGGTTTACAACTTGAGGTACTTGGCACCAAGCTGGGAGGTAATGTTAAGAAGCATGCCGGTGTTTCCGACACCAAAAACGAGGATGCCAGCCACCCACTTGGCAATCTCAATGACCGGCAGCACTTCGGCGCCATATGTCTTTCTGAGCGCCACAGCAACTCCAACTGCAAACAATGCCTCGAGACTGTGCAGGAAGGCAAGAATGTTGCCGATGGATCTAAAGATGCGCGGACCGCTGTTGTCAGCCTTGTGGATTGACTTCAGAATGCCGACACGCAGGCGAGCTGGACCATACTCGACCAAGTACAGGAAGACCCACAAACCCGCCGTGGCAATGGCAAAGTTGCGGTTGCTCGGAAGCTTGTATGCAAGAGCTTCGGCGATGGCAGCAGTTCTGTGCGCGAGGGACATACTAGTAGTGGTGATAGTGGCAGCAGCAGTAGTGATAAATAATGATGCAGAGAGCGTGAGCGTAAGTGTTGGTAGAGCAGTCGTTTGTGTGCAAGGCGAGATGACGACTTGAGCTGACGTGGTGGCCTGCGAGGCGAGATGGCGAAGCAAACACGACTTAAATTTCGGAAATTTCTTCGGCTTTCAACAACTTCGGCTCATGGCATCCGTTGCCAGAACATCATCAGCAGAGCATCATCGGTCGCTCTTCATCGCTAGTGAGCCGAGTTTAAAACAGAACAAAGGTTTAAAAGGACATAGTAGCTCCGTATTGGAGCTAGTCCTATTCTCGACACATAAAAGTAGAATATCCAACTTTCTATCCTTTCCCATATCATTGCTAAACAACACAGAACAACTAATGGCAGCCTTTAATCTATCGCAAAGGAATGGAGAGGAGGGTAGATGGAAACTAATGGTCATCAAGAAACATGGATTAGTGCTTTTACCTTTTGTTTTTACTTTATTTTTTTACGCAGAACCAACAGCGGCAATCGGATCGGCAGCAGCAGCAGCAGCAGCGTGCACATTGGCAGCAGATGCTGCGTTTGCAGTCTTGTACTGCATCAATAACCTGCGAATCATTTCGTCGCTGGTTGCCGCCATGTCAAACTTGGGGACCCATCCGAAATCGTTGCGAGCGTTTGTGTCATCAATGCTGCCCGGCCAAGAATCAGCAATGTCCTGACGGAAATCACGCTCCTTTGGATAAACAACCTCGAACTGAGGGCCATTGAGAGAAGCAAGACGCGGGTTGGTGCGAATCAGGTGCTCGAGCTCGCGTGGAGTGCAGCTGAAGCCGGTCATGTTGTAGGTGCGCTGCTTGAGCTGAGCATTATCGGCTTCGAGCAGCTGCATTGTGCCGTCGATGCAGTCGGTGAGATACATCATGGGCAGACGAGTATCCTGCGAGAGGAAGCAGTTGTACTTGTTGCCGCTGCTGGCAGTGTTGACGGCAGCGTGGAAGATGTCAACAGCGTAATCAGTAGTGCCGCCGCCTGGTGGAGTGTCGGCCGAGATGATGCCTGGGTACCGAACCGAGCGGAAGTCAACGCCGTATTTGGCATTGTAGTACTCGCCAAGCAGTTCCATGTGCACCTTGGTGATACCATAAATGGTGTTGGGACGCATAATTGTGACGTCTGGTGCATTTTCCTTCGGCGTTGACGGGCCGAATGCACCGATTGTGGATGGGCTAAACAGGCGCAGGTTGTGGCGCTTTGCGAGCTCCAGTACATTGTGAACACCCTCGATGTTAATCTTGAGGGCAAGCTCTGGGTTGCGCTCACCGACGGCTGACAGAAGGGCAGAGTAGTGCACAATCCAGTCGATACGGAAATCAACGACGATGCGCTCGAGCAGCGGGTAGTTGAGAACATCGGCAAACACAAACGGGCCGTCGTTGGCACCGCTCTTGATGGCGTCAGCCGGTGGCTTGCGAATATCAGATGCAACCACATTGCCTGTGCCAAAGCGGTCGCGCAATGCGGTGACGAGACCAAGACCGAGCTGACCAAGAGCGCCGGTGACGAGAACACGAGGAGCGCGTGAGTTGGCATCAGAGCCAGACACAAACAGAGTTTGGACCGGCAGCGATGGTGGCGTTGTTGTGGCAGCTGTCGTTGCTGTCGGCACCTGTGGAATGGATGCAGACTTTGTGCTGGTCGATGACAGGTTACGACGAGGCGGAGCGTTCGCCAGACCAGATGGATTGCTGCCCACGTTGGATGGCGTGGCTGTGATTGGAGAGGTGGTGGTGGTGCCATTTGTTGCCATCGCCACCGGGTTCAGTTCCCACGCTGCCGACTTTGCTGGTCGGCCAGAAGCAGCTGCAGCTGCAGCAGCCGTTTCAGTTGCAGTTGCAGTAGCTGAGGCGAACGCACTACCGCCGTATGGTGCAGCAACGACCTGAGCAATACGAGTGGAGAGGTGGCGAGTGCCGGCTTGGCGACTGGCCGCAGCAGCAGCAGCAACAGCGGCAGAAGTTGACTTGAAGGACGACGAGAGTGTTGCGAATGGACGCATCGAGAACTGAGTGAGTATGTGTGTTATTTTTTTTGGTAATTGTATTGTAATTGTAATTGTAATTGTAATGGTAGTTGTGGTTGTAACTGAGGGTGTATGGCGAGTGGTACGAGTGTATGGCTGGTACGTGCAAAAAGTGTGTGACAGAATCCAAAGACAGAGGTCGAGGTGTTGTTTTTTTTTTACGGAGGAGAAGGGAAAACTGTGTACGATCGTGGGAGCGGATTATGATTGGATGGTGAGCGAACAGGTGATCCGTAAATTAATTTTGAGGCGAGAAGTGGAGAAAATTTGGTAGCGAAGATGCAAAACGGAAACAGAAAGGCGAGATGGCGGTGCGTCGAGGGGGTCATATACTTGAAAAAACAGAACTCGGTGGGGGAGGGGACGGCGAGCGGCCGGATGGATTCTGCTGCATTTTCTTCCACTATCCACTCATGGTACCCCTGGAAGGCGAGCACGCTCATTCATCAGTCACTACCCGTATGTGACTCTATGATACGTGTGTTTGTGTGTGCTTGTGTGTGTGTGCCGGACCGGCGAACATTTACCCAACACAGTCAATGAAAAATTTGTGGCAAATCAAGTCACAATTTCTTTGCATTAAAAAGCTGATAATCGATGATAATTAAAAAAAAATGGCGAGTGATGCCACAATGCCAGTGGCCATTTGATCCTCTTTGACATGAAGAAGGTGTTCGATTGTTCAAATTGCACAGCACTTCGCAAAGCAATGAGTCATATTGGGAGTTGGTGAGAAAGCTTGTCTAGAAAGTAGAGTCTGATGCCTGTATGCAGATTGTGCTGGAGGGCGAGACATCTGAGGAATCGCCAATTCTCTACAACATTGCTACAGAGATACTAGTTTATCAGTGGTTAGCCTTGGCGAAGACTCTGGAGTTGAGCTTGGTAACCGGCAAGAGCTTTCTCATCTCTGGCACGATTAGCGTTGATGTTGGCGATGCGCTGTTCAAGCTCTTCTGGAGAGAGATTGTCGCGTTCACGACGACGGCGGCGGCGACCAGTACCATTCGCGGTAGTAGTAGTAGTGGCGGCAACACCTTGCGAAGCTCTCATGGCGCGACGACGCAGTTCACCGTCAGCTTCGTTACGCATGGTGTCAATCAGCGCGCGAATAGTGTCAGCTCTGAACTCGACTGGGTTGACCGAGGTTGGAATGTTGTCACGTAAAAGCACCCTCATGAATGCGTTTCCGACAATAATGGCGGCATCAGGATGGTCACCGAGCTGGTCGAGATAGTACACGGCACGAGCATGGGCGGCGAGCGGTGTGAGGCTCATGAGGTCTACGCGCTGAATCAGTTCGCTGCGGTAGCGCTCAGGTGTGGTCACGCTGTCGAGGTGTCCCACGAGTTCCGCATACGTTTGTGGAAGCGGATGTGGCAGTGACTCCTTTGCTACACCAGTGAGACAGTGAGTAACGGCAAGCTGAGCAGCATCTGCTTGGTCAGCCATGGAGATCTACCGTTGTTGTTGTGAAAAGGTGTATGGAGTATAAGGATTGTGAGTAAAAGTACAACACCACAGTGTAAACTGTGTAGAGTATAATAGGCTGCGGAGAAAGAGCTGCTCTCGAGTATTCGCTGGGAAAGGAACAAATTTGTGTACACAGGAAACGTAGAGAGGACTACCTCGACCAGATTTGTGTGTTGAATTTACGACGCCGAGTTGCTTGAATGCTCTCCCGGTCGGTATCAGATGACACGAGCGGAGGCGCCAATGGCGACATTGATAACGCAGTTCCAGCAACGGAGTCGGATGTTTGTGATCCGTGTTCGATACCGATTATCTCGCTAACAGCTTCAGTCACACACAGAGAGCTGAATGATGCGGCTCAAATGACTCTGGCAAGATGCAGTCTTACCTCTCGACAGTTTAGTAAGAGTGTTAAGAGTAAATAGTTGTTAATTGAATGTTTAGTCTTAGTATGAACCTTTATCTTGGGTCAATTGCGCATGACTGTCGTAGATGACAAATGAGTTTGTTACTGGGACGATGGAGGTTCTACAGGTAATGTCGCTGCTTCCGGCTACTGGCTATTATCATCGTCACTGTAGTCACTCAGCACTAATTCATCACCGTCGTCGACATCACAGTCGCCATTACATTGACTCATCAAGTTATCAGGTTTGGCACTGTCAGTGGCTGTGTCCAATCGAGTAATGAGAAGGCATGATGTTTGTGTTTTCGCATAAAGTAATCGCAGTACGAGTGCGGGAACTATTGATAGTTGTTCACCTTTATGTTTCCTGTAGTGGTGATCATTACTAGATGCTGTAGTGGAATGGCAATAATCACAATCGGCTGTAACACACAGCCAACCCTGAATAATTTCTGAATTCCACCGCTGATATGGCTGTCTAATTGCTGCTGCGAGTTGCGAGTTGCTGGTGTGTTGATTAATATTGGGATCAGCACTTGCATTTACTGCACTTTCCGGCAGAATTGCACTATCTATCGACTTTCCATCGTATCCATGTTTCTGTTGTAAATGAGTTAGCAGGCATTCTGGTACCAATCGACATTCGTAGCATATGAACACTCCAATAATACTGTGATAACCATATCTAGTACCACAAATGTAAAAATCGTCCACCCTTAAATAGTGAGTGGCACGTTGTATCCTCTTGATAATCTGTTGCTGAGTACCATTATCTTCGTCTTCACTGTTAGCATGTCTACGTTTACCCGATGTGTGATGAGCTATTCTAATATGTGGATGAGTACAATCAATTGATTTGTGCGTTACTTTACAATCCGGAATTGGACATGCCCATCGGTCATCTGATGACTGGCGGGTAAGTACGTAAGTAGTACCGAGTACATTAATCGTAAATTCCAGCTTGTGTTCGCGCCGGTGCTTGCTAATTTGGTCAGATGAATTGAATACTCGTTCACATTTAGGGTACTCACACCTCCATTGTTGCTTTTGATTGGATGTATTTGTGGTCTCATTCTGGTTGACATTTTCTCCATTCCCATCTTGATCATTCAATCCACTGTGGCTGTAGTCTAGTTTGTGCTGGATCATCCAGTTACTACTGGTTGTAACAGCGCCGCTTGCTCGTTCAATGCGAGTAATGTGAAAGTACAGAGTTTGTGTTTTTGCATAGGGTAATCGCAGTACAAGAGCTGGGACAGTTGTTAATTGTTCGCCCTGATGCAATCTTTTCTTGTGATTACTCTTATGATCAGCTGTGTAGCCACAGCGACCACAACCAGATGTAACACACTGCCAACCATGAACAATATCCCTATGATGCTGTAGTCGACTTGATTGGCTAATTGCTACTGAGAGATGTGAATTATTCGTGTGCTGGTTAATATTGGGATCGGCACCTGCATTTACTGCACTTTCCGGCAGAGTAGAGTTGTCAATTAACTTCTCATCATATCCATGTTTCTTCTGTAAATGAGTTAGCAGACATTCAGGCACCAGTTGACATGCATAGCAAATGAACACTCTAATGGAATTATGAAAACCACAGCGAGTACTAGTCACATAAAAATCATCTACATCAACGAAATAATGACTGCGCTTGGTGTTCTGGGCTGTAGACTGCTGTTCTTGTTGCTGCCTTACATTGCTACCATGAATTCTTCGTACGTGCTTACATACGGCATCAACTGTTTTGCCTGTCACTTTACAACCCGGAATGGGACATACCCATCGATCATCTAATGACTGCCGAGCCAGAGTGTATGTTTCCCCATATATACTGAGTGTTGTTTGGAGCTTGTGCTCGTGCTGATGCTTTCCCAGGTGGCTGGAAGTCTTAAAGCTGCGACCGCATCCAATATACTCGCAGATGAACTGTCGATGACTCTTTGGAGCATCTGTAGCCTGGTCCTGATCAGTGTCTTCATCATAGTCGCTCTCGTTCTCAGATTTGATGTAGTCTTCTTCGCTGTCATCCTCTGAGTCAGGCTCGCACTTGGTGTCAATGTCTGAAGTGTGTTGTTCCTGTTTGATATCAGCTGTTGCGAGACTCGACTCGAGCTTGACCTTCACGTCGACTGCTGCTGCTGTTACTGTTGCTGCTGTTGGCTCTGTCTTGATCTTCACGGTCGACATGGCTGACTGGTTGGCCGCTGGGTAGATCTGCTGTTGCTGCTGTTGGTAGTTGTCAATCTTCAGTCGAGTAGCAGTCGAGATCAGAAAGAGCAAATCAGTCACCTCCTTTCGTGAGAGCAAACAAAACGAAAACAAACGCGAATAACATCGACAAATCGACCTGCCAACAAATATAACGACACACCAGTCACTCTGGTTCGCAGAAACAAAAGCTTTCATCACCAAAGAAGTAGTACTGTGCGGTTAGAAGGTGAAGCTTGCGTTTAATAGACAGTATGTGCTATATCCACGAATGAGTTATACTTGATTAAGTAAGATATTTAGTAGCGATGGAGTTAGAATCTACCAATATGCGAGTGTAGTGGCCGTCAGTTTGATTCTGCTGTCCAATCCAGTCTTTATCCAGTTCGCACCCCCCCGTCGTAGTCAAACTTGTATGAGACCGACATCACCAACTGTTGCCACTGCTTTAGTGCGACGAGCTATTTGTGTGACGGTAGCTACGCATGTCTTTCGTGATTCTAAACTCTCTTCTCGTTATTTTTATTCTTCTTTCACCTCTTTTCTAGTTTCACATATTAAGCAGTTTAAGTGACGTTTAAATTGCGACGGATTGCTTTTATATCTACAAAGGCGGCATTGTAAAGGTCGTATTCTGAAAGTATAGTAAGAATACGATCATCATCAAAGCCACATTTAAATCGTATCATATTTTCATTAGGAACAAAAGCATTGCCGGAGTAGCTTCTATAATAGTCACCAATAGAGCTATTTTCAGGTTTGACTGGTACAATCATTGCGAACGGGTCACGACGAATAATGGCATTGAGCGCCTCAAGCTTGTTAATGTGTTTTGGAAAGTTCTTTAACTTTTTCTCCAGTCCAATTAGACTTTGTTTTATTCTTTCAATTTCTTCATCGCCAACTGCCTCTTTAGTTGAGTGCTGCTCAATGTCATTTACTTGCTTCCTCTTTTCATTAATCTTCGATTGCAGCAAGTCAACGTAATGCTTGAATACAAACCGAGCTTCGGAGAGACTGTGGAGGACATCTGCCTTTTCTGTAACAGCATCGATAGGAACAGACTGAACCAGTTCTCTGAACTTTTCCTCATAATCAATTGACTGTACCTCTGGAGTCTGAGCTGGAGCCGAGTCTGAGGATGGAGGAACTGAGGCAGTTGATTGTTTCGATACTGTTGATACTGATGTGGTCACGATTGACTTGTGTATCTTTGTTGAATGCGGACGTTTAGAAGCAGGCTTACTGCTTCGTTCTTGCGCCAATGACTTTGATGGACTTGAGTCAATACCAGCACTCCCGGCTGTTTGTAAAGATGCTGTAATATCTACCCGGGCAGCCTGTTGAGCCATGGTTACAGTTGAAGTTGTAGTTGATCTGTTTGTAGCTGATTGTGTGCGCAAACGATCGACAACAATCAGTCGCTGCAACAAAAAAGAAATAGGAGTTACAGCAGTCTATTGCACAATTCCTTTGTTTGGTTTGCATGAATTTTTTTTTCCCACTCATCATCCTCTCCTTCATACTTCATATTTTATACTTTATACTTTCCTGTTCAATGTCTATGCAATAATAGTTTGATAATTGATATTTTATGAAAGGATGATGGCAAGTTAGTACAATGATTAGAATTATTATTTTAGTTTGACAGAAGCCATTCTTCGATCGCAATTGGCAACTCAAACGAAGCTGTATTTTCATGTGAGTTCAAAATACTTTGTCGTTGGGCTTGATCAATCGTCTTCAAATCCAAGTGGAAGTTGGTTACACCGCATGCTCGAAGTATTTTCCGATGGCGAGATAGCACTGTGCGTAGAGACCGTAGTGAGTTATCAATGTGTCTACCAGTATCGATGTCGCATGGAGATTGGCCTGATGCCGGATTTGATGTTAATGCTGCAGATCCGTTTGCGAGTGATGTTGATGCTGAGGTGAGCTGAGCACTGTTGCTGCTGTTACTGCTGTTACTGCTATCGCTGTCCGGTAATTTACCAGTTAATGAAGGCAGATTGTAGCAGAGTAGTCGCAAAGTGTCAGCCAAATGCTTTGCGGGGATAGCCAAAGACGAGCTGCCAACCAGAGTGCCAGCGACATTGGTTATAGGTGACATTCGGACCAGGTCTGATGCATGCTTCGTTGGCTGAGATAATAATGCAAATGGACCACGATGTCTGCATAAAATGCCAAGGAATTTGAGCCGCAACTGCAACTGGCTTTGGGTTGGTCTGACATGCAGAGATGAACCACACGCAAACGGACGATGAGATTCGGAATCACCAGTTGGTTTCTTGCAAGCTAGCGATCCATTAAATAGAATGTGGTCACTGACGCTGCGCGGTACCGTTAACATTGCCAGATATTCGACTATTGATGTAAAGCAGAATAGTCGATACTGATGGCGAGCACTTCTCAGTGTAAATGTAACAATGTATGCTGCTGTATCATCTGCCGTTCTCTCGAGTGTTTTGGCTATAATTGGTTTGACATAATCTAACAAAATAGAATAGGGATACAATGCGCCGCAAAATACATCAAATAGATCCGAGCATAGATTAGTGCCCAGTGAAGCAATCAATGTTCGATGCTGCTCATCAGCCAACAGCCGCTGTAAGATTGTTGTGGCAATAAAAGTATACTCCCACCAAGCGGGTTCACTTCTATCCATTTCACTGGCCAAACTATGAATGTATGCATCAGCTTGAGCCAACAATTGCTCGGGTGATATCTGCTGACCACGCTTAATGATTGTTCGCTGAAGATTTTCCATCGTCTGAATATATCCATTATGTGCAAGTCTAATTTGATTAAATATTCCTTCATTGAATAGACTCAAGTAGCTTTTGTCATTCCTTAACGGACCAATAAACCACATTAAATAGTTCATAATGTACTTCATTAATTTACCAGAGTCAATGATCAATCCATTATCCATCATGTGGCATAATATGGTCAATACACTTTTACGATAGTCTGTAACTAATGCATGTTCACCACTGCTCAGATATTTTCCAAACTCATCATTATTATTTATGCTCCTCAATATTGGTTCTTCAATAGTATCGATGACTGAATGCTTTGGATACAAAATAGACTTGATGAATGCAGGAGATGTGGCCATTAATTTGGCATTATCTTCAATGCATGATAGATTTCTGATGATAGTCATAACTGCCAGTATTATCTCACTTGGTTGTTGAATCGCCTCGATTGCCGATTGGCCAATTCCATTTGTTTCAGTGATGTTAGTGTATAATGAGGATCTCATGTATGGCTTATTAGTGATTTTGCTCTTTTCTGTAGACGATGTTGATGCTGTGGAGTGCTTCTTTCTTTTATTACTATATAATCTATATTCCCAAGTATACTTCAAATCCAATAGAGCGTCTAATAAGCTTGGACACTTTGATAGCATCAGTGATCCAGTCTTAATATCAATAGAAATGGCCAGTAGAGTATTCAGTGCATTGTTAACCTCCATCAGCATGTCACACTTTAACGAATTAACAATTGAGTATAAATCCACATATCCATATATCCCGCTGTTGTGTGGAATCGGATGCAGTTTACTGCCTGCTGGGAAAATAGACTCAATCTCCACAGTGCGGAACCAATCAATCTTGCGCTCAATCGGATTAAACGATATTGTTACTGGCTTTTGTACTGTAAACGGATCATCTGTACCATTAACTGGAGCTGTCATCTGATTGGTTACAACTGATGTTGATGTACTTGTAGCTGATGCATCCGATAGTTTTCTCTGCAATGGACTGGTTGGAATCATATTCTCAGTCTTTAATCGCTTTACTGCTACTGATCCATTAGACACTGATGATGTTATTGCTGTTGTTGCTGCTGATGTTGCTGCTGGTGTTGCTGTACCTGTTGTTGTTGGTGCGCTTAATGTGGCATTGGACAGTGCAGGTGACACGCCATTAGGCAATGATTGCTGAGTAGATTCCGAGTGGGCCAGAGCGGTATCACTGGGTTTCCGCTTCAAAATGGATGTGGTTGGCGTGACTGGCTTACTGGGTGTACTCTGACCTGCAGCAGCAGCAGCAGTAGCAGTAGCAGCAATTGAAGTCATTGATGATGTGTCAGGAGGACTCATTGCATTGCCATTGGCTGGAGTTACGCTACCTGTGTTTTCAGCGACTGATGTTACGGATGTTACAGATGTGACTGGAGGTGTAGCTGATGTTTTCAAGCTTGCGGCTACTGTGGCGGTGGGTCCGACATGAGGTGAAGACGGCCGTGATCCGCCAGCGCCACTGGCTGTTCGAGTCAGAGAAGGAGGGTAAACAAACTCCTCTTCTATCGGCTGCAGATATTTGATGTAGAATCGCTTGATGTTTAGAGTCATTCCACTAGCATCCTTCAAGCCCATTTGAGTATGAACATTCTTCCAAGAATGAGCAGCTGATGACATTTTAGCAAATCCACCTCTTTCAACCACTTGCTTGAACAGCATCTTAATCGATATTTCCTGGTTTTTGATTTTAAATGGCAATGTTGGCAATTCCACATTGTTAATTTGCGCGCGTCTGACTACAAATCCATTAAAGCTATCTTCATTCTGATCCATCAATGTGACTAAGAACGCAGGCTGAATTGGTGTAATGGCTAAGTTAGATACCCATGTTGCTGAATTAAACGATGCCATTGTGGATGATTGGACGCTCTGGTTGGATGCAATACTTGTGGCCGCTTGAGGTGATCCAGGCCGTGCAATTGCATCAGCCAATGCGGTTGATGATGAAGATCCAGATAGAGATGTTGACAAAGCAGCTGACTGTTGTGTTTGCTGAATCAGTGCCAAGTGACCTTGAATAATCTGAGCTTGGACTGCATTTATTATTTGAAGAACCTGCTGATTCCCACTCTGCATCAATCCCACCAAATTATTCCGCTCAGCTTCAGGTAGATTTTGAAAAAACAATTGTAAATACCGCTCTGCTGGCAATGGTTCCATCGGCAATGAACGCACTGTGCGAATAATAGTATCCATCCACTTTTGCATCACTGCTGTGCCCGCAGCTGTTTGAGCTGGCTGTCCTGATGAAGCGTCCACTGCTGCAGTCGCCGACATAGCTGTAGCTTGGGCTTGAGAAGCAGCAGCTTGATTGATAGACATATTGGAAGTTACAGACTGGACTGGATGTGATGCAGCTATGCTCTGTTGTTGCTGTTGCTGTTGTTGAGCTTGCTGCTGTTGAGCTTGCTGTTGTAGCAGTTGATTCAATGCTCTGCGTTCATCATCTGACATTAAAGCCAGTCTCTGAGCCACTTCTGCTGGACTCAATCCCGTCAATTGCTGAAACGCATTCATCTCTGCTCAATCCAATCAATATAGTGAAATGAAAGAACGCCACAGCTGAGATACGCCACGCAATAAAAAAAACAGCAATCAAACCACTGCAATCAATCAATTACTCAAAAATAGAATCACAGGAGCCTATCTATTGTTGTATCGAGGAGCCACACTTTGGGTGTAAACAGCAAACAGCGAAAGACGCCAAAATAAAAACTGCAAAATAAAACCGATGGACTGCTGCTGTTGCTGCTGTTGGTGGTGCTGTTCTTGTTGGAGCTATTGTACCTTTGCGGCAAATAGTGGCGGTGGGTGGGGTTGGAGCGATCCCGGACGTCTGTTGCAGTTGGGCGAGCCAGCAAAAAGAGAGAAATAATGCAAAAACAAAAACAAAAACTGACGCACCTCGTGATGTTTTGTGCGTTTGTGCGTAGTTTCGAACACTATTGAGCTGCTGGTTGTGTTGTTTGCTTGCTTGCTTGCTTGCTTGCTGTTTGTGCAGGCTGAAATTTTTCGGCAAAAATAATTTCAGCGTACTTTTACAGAGAGAACTGGATCAAAGCGAATCAAAGACCGAGAGAACAGAGAGAGAGAAAGAAGAAAAAAGAAAAGAAAGAAAAGCCTCCCCCAACCAGCAACAACAACAACAACAACAGCGAAACTGCGATGAGCCAAAAGGAACTTGTCGCACACGGAAAGACAGGGACGCACACACACACACTCTCTTTCGCCGTATCGGCAATAAAAAAAGATAGTCGCAAAAAGAAGCTTGGAGGAACCGATAGACCACTGGCTGTGTAAATAAACAAAATAGCAAACAAGGTGAATCTGTTTGGCGATTTTGATGAGCTCAAGCTGTAGAGCAGGGAAAAGGGTGTTCAAAACTTGGAGGAAAAGGGGGAGAAAGCGAGGAAAAAAGAAGAAAGACTTTGAATTCAGCTGGACAAACTGAAGAGAGAGAAGGAGAGACGAGGAGAGAGAGACGAAGAGAGAGAAGGCTCGCAAAATGCCAAAACACGTATTCAAAACAACAATCCTTTTAAAATGAAGGCAGCAGGCAGTAGCAATAGCAATAGTAGCAATAACTGAACTTGCCTTGCCTTGTACACAACTTGTATCAGAAACGGATATACTGGCACAGCAATATTCGTGCATTAACCAGTGACTATGCACCTCCACTCCCCCTTTTGCAATATTGAACACCTTTCCCCCTTCACTCTATTCACTCACAATATTCCCCCTTCCTCTCCGAATGGCAACCAACGAAAAGGGAGCGTGGCGTTCGGCCTACCAATAGTCGTGGACCTGCGAGTCATTGTGAATGACTGATGAGAGCGAGAGAGTGAGAGAGAGGCTGAAAGTGCGCCAATATGGAACGACGCGGAGAGTGTGACCGTTGTTTGATGCGAGCCACTGACGGCATCGGCATGCGTGTACCCCCATTCAACCTCCATAGAACTCTCGCTCTGATGTGCGTGTGCGTGCGAATTAATGTGCAACGCTGGAACATGGTTGGACTGCTGATGGTGTGACCACTGGATGTTCTGAGTTTTGCTTTTTTTGTTGCTTCGTCGACGACGACACAGCATGCCATGCCAACAAGGTTGGTTCCGGAGGAGATCGGGGGATCTTGCTACAATTGTTGGTGAGGTTCAGACTGGCTTGTGTACTATCAGACTCGAATCGACGATCATCCCACTGCACAATGATGTCCACTAGAGTAGTCGAGATAGAGCGAGACAGAAGGAGAGAAGGAAATAGTTCCACTGTGCAAGTTTCCAAACAGCATCATTTCCCTCAAGCTGCTAGTACAACACTGCAATGAGACTTCTGCTAAACGGCGAACGACGGTGGAAATTTGTCAGGATCCCTATTTCTGAAACGATGATAACACCTTCATTCTTAAAGCTAACTGCTTTAATATATAGTGCATTGGAACCGCAGAGGGCGGCTCTTTCCGATGGTGCCATATTCATCTCGATCTGTGGAGTTTGAAAATTATGGTGGCTTGGTGACAAAACACACTCGCATATGAAGATAACTATCGTAAAGCTGAGGCGTGTTACTACTACCCGAATATGTTTGATGCAAATCCGTGAGAGTTGGCAGTGCTGTGTTTTAAAAGCATAAGCACTAAACTCGATTTCAATTAGCAATTAAGCCTTGGTTCATTGTACCTTTTGGTTCTTTGGTGCTTTGCATTGATCGTCTAATTGCTACAGATCCTCTGTTTTGTACTCTGACGGCAGCGTGACATTGACGTTTTATGACAACAACATGACTAACTTACTCGGTGTTGCATGACAACAGAATGACTACTTGTTTCACCTATCTCCCTATAAACAGTCTGCCCCCAAGCAACCAAGTCGAACCTGTGCAGGCTTGCGTCTTTCTCTTTCTTCGGCACACCACCACAACACTGCACTACACACTCTTTTCTTCAAGACTTCCTTCAAGCACAGGCGTTGTTCCCTCGTTGTCCCCAGGTGCTGGCGTGTGCTGGCGCGGTGTTCGGTCCCTGTGGTGGTTGTCCTCTGCCGCCAGGTTGGTGTGGCTGGCATCCGGGTTTTCCCAGCGGCATGTTCCATCTGTTCCCCTCCCTCTTGGTTCGTCCCCTCTTCCACTGGCTTTCTCCCCCACCTCTTGCATCGCACGTCGGTGCTCCCTGCCGTCGTCTTCCCTCGTCGTTGTCAAGTGGGTGGTTGCTGTGGCTTCAGCACCTGTTCCTCCTGTTGGTGTTGTTGTCATGGCTATACTTTTTTTTCTTTTGGCTTGGTTCGCTTTGGCTTGGTGGTTTAGTGCACTTTGGTTCGTTCGTTTTTGGTCCGGACCATCTGCACGGGTATAGACTGGCCGCGCTACATGGTATAAATGAGACATTAGACACACTGTAGTCTTGTTGACTCTCTGTTGTCTTGCCGACTCTCCATAGCCCTCATCCAGCCCTGTTTGAGTCTACCGCTGTAAATGCTGTAAAAACACTCACTCATAAAAATCCCCAACGGCTGACGATTTCACCGTCGTTGGCTGTGTTTTCATTGGAATACACAAACAAACAAACAAATAAACACCACAGCAATCCTTGGTTGACGATGATCCAAGCAGTGAAGGCGGTGTTGCGGGCTGCTGTGCGTGAGCTGAATGCACGCTGCCTCAAAGACGCGGCAGCGTGGGCCGCTGAGCTGCTGGTCGCACTCACGACTGATGAATCAGCTCTGCAGCCGGCCAATCTATTCGCTGGTGAGGCACTCTCTGGCAGTATCGTTTCACAGTTGGACACATCTACATTTGACGACGCCGTCAGCGGCATCGAGGACCGACTTGAACTAGCTCGAGCATACTTTGGAATGCATGAATATGCACGTGCCGCTTTGGTGCTCGATATTGAGCTGGATGGTAACACTGGCATCAACAGCACCAATAAAGTTCTGTATCTTCGCAGTTATTCCGAGTACATGCATGCCAGCCAGCAGAGTAGTGAAGCACCGTTTGATACTGTGGCTCGTCCTCACCGACCAGCTGCACTGTCGGCTTCCATCGATTCGATCCTTTCTGGTCTGCCCTCTGATAGCAACGATGCGTTCATCTTGTACCTGCGTGGCTTGCTACTGCGGCAAATGAAACGAAACGAAGAGGCTCGGACTGTTTTGGAGCGGTCAGTGTCATTGTATCCTTTAAATTGGAGTGCATGGTGTGAACTTCGTCAAACTCTGCATCCATCATTGGAAAGCGTGGATGCACTGCGGTCTCGATTGATGGCGGACTCATCAGCAACAGCATCATTCCCACTGGAGATTATGATTACCTATCTTCTGTGCTCTCCAGGCCGTGCTATCCCAGAATCCGATCTCGATTCCCTTCGCGATCGGCTCAAGAAACAGCTTGAATGGTTCCCCGGCAGTACTCGGCTGCGTGTCTTGGCTGCCGAATGGTTTACAAATTGCCGCGAGTTTGAGTCGGCCGAAGCTGAATTTGAAGTTGTACGCTCTTCAGACCCATGTTGTCTTGACGGAATGGATGTTTACTCCGGCATCTTGTTCACCGCTGGCAACACGACTCAGCTATGCACTTTGGCACAAGAGTGCATTGAGCTTGACCGGTTCAGAGCAGAGACCTGCGTTGTTGTTGGCAATTATCACGCACTGCGTAAAGACCATGAGCGAGCCGTGTTGCAATTCCAACGGGCACTGCGGCTGAATTCACTCTCGCAGAACACATGGACGCTGCTGGCACATTCGTTCCTGGAGTTAAAGAACATTGCGGCTGCGATCGAGGCTCATCAGAGGGCTTTATTGATTAATGAGCATCACGTGCCTGCATGGTACGGCCTTGGGCTCATCTATGAGACCATGGAACTGCCACATTACGCAATCAATTATTACCAGCGCGCAGCCGCACTAGCTTCTCGGGACCCAGCCATGTGGAGAGCGCTTGGATCATGCTATCAGAGCATAGGCAACACCGAGGCGGCGATATCATCATTCAAACGCGCCATCACTGGAGCACCGCATTCCGACTTGCCCGTCTTGCTAAACATTGCAAGAACACTGCTTAAGGCGGCCTCGTCAGAGCCAACCTGTGAGCAACCGACGTCTGCAAATCTGCGTGGCGAGTGTGCCAAGTATTACTTGTTGACGTTAGAACAAGAGTATCTTGAGTATGCCGAGGAGCGTAATGTTGGCGAAGCTTGCTCATTCCTTGCCAAGTATGCCCAAAAGGACGGCCGTGAACGCGACGCAGCCGGATACATTGCGCTGGCTCGATCATTTGGCTGTGAAGTCGATGACATGAGTCTCGATCACGAAGATGATGGCGATGTTGTTCACCATGAAAGCCAGCATAGCTACAGCGAGTTAGAAGATGACGCTGCTTTTTAAAGCATATAAATGATTATTGAATACTTTAAACTGGTGGGTGAACATTTACAAGCATAGTTAAGCTCGTAAAAGCAAATTGACTTTTAAAGAGAAAGTGAGCCAGATATCACATCCAAATCATGCTCGAGCGATGCAAATAGTTGCCTTAGAGTTGACGTTGTAGCTTCCAGGTCTTTCAATAACAGTTCATGATCACGCGAAATGCTTTCTGGTGAATTCTGAGGATGGCTGGATGAAGTTCGTGGCTCTGATGAGGTGCCGCTATTTTGGCTGGAGTAGGCGTTTCGCATCGTTGGGTTCCCGCTCTTGCTCCGAGATGAAGATGACACTGAAGGGGGTGCTTCAGGTGATATTGAGTGTATAGATCGATCAATCGACTGCGAGAGCGAGCCGTGGTGCCGCCTTCTTTGAGTGGTTAACATACCACTATCTGAGCTGTCAAGAGGTCGAACTGAATTCGCAGTGACAGGCTGTAGCTGAGCAGCAAGTGGAGGTGGCGTAGGAGAGGCTTCCATTTTGGTACTGAGGCGCTCTGCAGGCAGATGTATACCATTAGAGGCGGTCGAGGCGACCGATGTGTCCAATGAGGGACGGGACAGGTCGGCTGCGGGTGTGTGCAAGGCTACCGAAGGCTGAGTTGGGGCTTGCCGTTGGTTTGCAGGCAGAAACGCCATCTGTGCCAAATCTTGAATTGTGGGTAGTACCCCAGTCGATGGGCTCTGAAGTAGAGGAGAAGGACGTGATTTCTCGGCGACGGGCGACTGGTGAAGCGAGAAACCAGGTATAAACTGTGGAATAGGAAGAATGGTCTTGGATGGCACTTGGAGCGGTAAAGATGGCGCCAAAGTAGATGCAATCGCTGTAGCCGCTGTAGTAGTAATGCTAGCATGAGACGTAGGGGCAACTCTGTCGATTCGGGGCGATCCGGTCACACTGGTTGAGCCATGCGCGTGGAGTGAGAGTGGTGGCGGCGGCGGAGGCAGTGTAAACGGAATTGTAATGTGCTGAGTGCTCGATGCCGATGCTGTGGCAGAGGCTGGAATGTGCGATAGTGCTGGCTTGCTGGGTACAGATAAGTCAATGGTTGCAAGCGTGGAAGGCGGCCGCAATAAAGACTGCTGGGATTGCTCAGCGAGATATTGCGGACTGTGAATATCTGACTGGATTACAGGTGCTGCATGCTGCAGAGGAGATAGAACAGTTTGCTGGCTAATGGTTGAGCTAGTGTACAATTGAGGACTTGGCCCGAGGGCTGTGGTCGAGACGGTGTGTGCTGTGCTAGATGCTGAGGTGGCTGTGGTCAAGGTTTGTACTGTGGCAGTGTTGTTCACTGAGGTAGTGGCTGTTGTAATCTGTGCACGGTGAGCAGGTGATGCTGCTGCCGATGCCACAAGTGTCGAATATCCATCCGATCGATCAAACAATCGAGCAAATTCAGGAAGCCCTGGTGCATCGGATGTATCGGGAGATGCTGAACCATGGCCCATTGACGATTGTTCAGGCAGGATCCGTGACTGAGATGGAGGAGGAGGAGGAAGTGGAGGAGGGGTTGCATGAACCGCCGCTGGAGGCTGAGGTTCAATGAACGATGAGCGACCAAAATCCCACTCAGAATCTTCTCTATCGTCCATGCTAAAGATACTAAAGCCATCGGTGATATCCAACAACGCAGCTGCAGCCACGCCACCAGACTTTAATGAGCCGGCGGCAGCGGCTGCAGCAGCACTACGCTTGGCCGCGATGCGCTTGTTGAGCAGTTCCCGAGCATCATCCAAATGCTCCGATCCCAATCCAGACTTATTCGAGCCGGTGGCCGGGGCAAGGAACTTGTGCTTCATTAGTGCATCTGCAGTCGGCCGCTGGATGGGGTCATGACGCAGACACTGCCCAAGAAACTCACGAGCCAGGGCGGAGAAGCTGGTGTCGAGCTGGGGTGGAGCAGTCTGTGGAATCAGCATCAATGCTCTCTTTGGGTCCATATGTGCCATTGGAGGAGCACCCGTGGCCATTTCGTAAATTGCAATGCCAAATGACCAGATGTCAACCTTGAAATCGTACGCTGTGCCTGTTTTGATTACTTCGGGTGCGATGAAAAGCGGCGTTCCAACAAACGAATAGCGCTTCAATGACGACATGGCAACCTCTTTAGCGACGCCCAAGTCACAGAGCTGTATAGTGCCGTTGCCGGTGACGAGGATGTTAGCGCACTTGACATCTCGATGAATGATTCTCGCCTTGTGCAAGTAGTCCAGAGCAGTCAAAGTCTGCCGTGCAACATACGCAATCAATCGCTCTTCAAATGGCGGTCCAGCATCGAGAAGCCCTCTGATACTGCCACCAGCCGCATAGTCCATGACTATCCACAGCTTGGTTCCATGCACAAAGCTGCCGTGATACCGAGTAATGTGAGGAGAGCGAAGCTGGGTTAGCAAGGAGATTTCGTTGATGACTTCCCGCATCTCTTCTTCATGAGTGTCCAGGTTGAGGATCTTGACGGCAACCACTCTGGTAGCCACCGCATCGAAGCACTTGTACACTGAGCCATACGCTCCACGTCCAATAATCTCGTCTCGCACAAAGCGGCCGGCGTGCATCAGAGCTGATGATAATTGTTGTTGCCGTTGTTGCTGTTTTTTTTTCTTTCTTTTGGAAAATTATTGACTGCGATAGCTATCTTCTCTCATTGCTAAAACACAAGTGGACACTAGGACTAGGATGTCTTTCGTATTCGTTCGTATGCCAATATAATAGTTAATCGACTATAGTTATTTGAATTGTAAAGAATAAAGAATAAAGAATAAAGAATAAAGGATATAAGTGAAAAAGAATAATTAGAATGGGGGAAAAGAGTGAGCTGGATAATTAGAATGAGGCATCGTTGTAATCAATTGGGACTTTAGATTGATCTATGTTGTAACAAAATGATTCCAGATGAATTATTTTCTTACTTTCCACATCATCCACTCCAGTCCACAGTTACGTCAACGTCATCACCGCCATCATCTTCGACCATGATAGCATCTTGTTCTTGTTCTTGTTCCTGCTCCTGCTCTTGTTCGATTTCATCGTCTTCCCCAAAGACAGTCTCATAACCAAACAAATCTTCATCGGTCATCTCTTGAGGAAGAGTGCCTTGCTGAATTTGATACTCACGTCTAAAGAATGCACCCCAGTGGTCTCTCTCGAATTCAAGATATTTGCATCGGAGCGCCATTATCACACTACGCTCTGTACCTGGCGGAACTGAGCGTGTAATTGTGGTGAGTGCCTTTTGTAATCTTTTGTTTCTGATATCATACTGGATATAATTATCCAAGTTGAACAGCATATCAAAGAATACAGCCACGTGCATGCGTGCTCTGGGTGATCTCTGAGCACATTGTTTGAGATCCTTGAGAGTAATTAAACCAATCTGACTCGGCTCCAGCATATCCATTAAAATGCACATTGTGTCGGCAAAGTGAATGCCTTCGCCCGTTTCCTCAACCATTCTGCGATATTGCTCCTCATAAAAATAATTCAACTCCCATGCAGTCAATGTTCCATCTCCATCTAAATCTAAGCAACGGAACCAGTATTCGATAGCTGTTGGGCTGGTCTTGTCAAACTCTGAAATATAAAACCATATAAATTCTCCAAACGTCATCTTCTTTAACGTATTCTTGCTATTGATATTATCCTTGCTATTGCCATTATTCAATTGAGATCCAAATGTTTCACGTGCAATAGTAGATAATAATGCGCCGCGTCGAATGCGTCGCTGGGATGGACCGCCCAGACCCCACCCAGCCAGCACGCGCAGTACTATTTTCGAAGTAAGACAATGGTTCTCATATGTAATCAGGTCGGCTGGTGATAAATCAAATCTGTTCTGGTCGCCAAGTAATCTATAAAATGCAACATAAATTACATAGAATTGACGATATGAGAATATATCCAAATAACGACTGCGTGGCGGATAGCTGCTGGTTGACAATGAGTTTGAGCCCGAGCTTGAGTTTGTATTTCCAAACATGTCAGAAATTGTATCATTTTGCATCAGATTTAACTCAATTCCATGCTCAATTGCACGAATAATTTGCAAGCAATCAGCCCTTTTAAATTCAGCCAATGACACTGCACCTGACCAACTACGATTTACATAGTAAAAGAACAACTCTGTCACACATTCAATATACGCTTGCACAAATAGCGGCTGTCCTTCAATTTGCGCCAACTCTGAATGATTGGCCACCACATCTTGCACCAACAATACAAAGTCATCTCTTGTGATAGCTCTAGTAAAAGGTTGCTGCTGCTGCTGTTGCTGTTGCTGTTGCTGCTGCTGTGCCTGCTGAGAGATACGAGTTGATAACGACAGAGAAGCTGTAGACTTTAGTGATGTCTTCATACCATTGGCAGCAGCAAGAGTAGTTTCAGTGTGTTTTCCAGCTAAAATGTTAAACACCAGCGAAGATTCGCAAGGAGAGGTGTCTACCAATTCTCTCCACATTGCAGCAAACTTATCGTGAAGAGCCACGGGTGATTGGCGCTGTATGAGTGAAACTTGTGCATTGATTAGTGTCTCGTCATTTCTGAGTGAATTCACAGACTTTGATGTTCTTCCAGCTGTCGGATGACGAAGACGAGAGGTTGGAGTAGTAGATTCCACATATAAAATAAATTTACGATGAAACGCCTTGTTAATAAATCTAGGTAATCCACAGACATCTGTAATTTCGCTAAATTTACTCTCGTTGGGCACAAATGAACTGTCATTGACAAATATTTCAAATGTAGATTCCAGCACTGATAGCAGCTCTTCCTTCTGAGGATGCACTTTGGGTCCAAAATACTTGTTTAGAATGGATGCATTCGCATCTTCAGCAGACTGTGTTGGTTTAGCTGAAACACTCTGTTTGGTTGCAGTCGCAGCTGTCGTCGCAGATGTCTTTTTGAACGGAGTTGATTGAATAGACTTGCGGCGTTGCTGCTGCTGTTGCTGCTGAGACTGCTGAGACTGTTGTTGGTGAGTGATGTTAAACTCAGTACGTACAGGTGAATAACTACTAACTGAATCCAGAATCTGATCAAATTCATCGTACTCGTTATTATTACCATTATTACTGTCATTGCTATTACTTGCTGAAACCATTTTAATTGTTGAAATCTGGCCATTAACATCCCATAATCCATTGGCCGAGTCACGTCGACCACTCTCATTATTATTGCGCGGTTGCTGCGATTGCTGCTGCTGTGGGAGAGACTGTTTCTGAGGCTTAGAGTCAAACAAACGCCTGCCACGTACTTCATCATTATGGCTCTCCCTTGCTGGAGATAGTGATGGAGTAGTCTTGTGAGGAGTGCTAATAGTAGATGCAGGGGTGGGTGAGACGGTTCCATTGGAAAGCGTGGCCCTGTGAGAAGATATCACTGGCGTGCTATGGCTAGCTTTGTTAGTGGCCGCTGTTGTAGATGTTGAACGAGAGGGAGTAGTAGGGATAGGGGAGCCATCCAATATAGAGGGTCTCTTTCCAACTCTCATTGCAGTAGGTGACTGAAGTGAGTTGCTAATACCAGTGCTATTGTTGCTATTGTTACCAGTAAAACTAAGCGGAGACTGAAGGTTATCCAAACTACTCTTTTCAGCCAGCATTGATCGACGACGCTTCGCTGTAGATACTGCCGGACTAGCTGGCGGAGTACACACGCTTCCATCTGATGTATGGTTCTTCAGCACTCCAAGACGAAGTGGACTGTCAGTAGATCCACTTGAATGGTTATGTGATCTCGTCATCCGCACACCCAGTGGAACACTACTGTGGCGCTGCTGAGATGCAGACACTCCTCTCAGTGGAGAATTGGCAACAGACAAATCAGCACTTGGCCACATTCTATCCGAATCTTCGCCAGAAAGCCTCTTCATTGGCGACATTGAATCAATTCCGTCCTTGGTCTTGGATGGAGTTGAGCTGGATGTATGCACATTACGAGGCGACGGAGCTACTTTACTTCCAGTCATCTTGGCCAAGCTGATGGGAGAGGTTGGGACAGCCGACCAGCCAGGGCCGACTCCAACTTCATCAACAAGCGGCTCATCTGAACTGCCATGACCAGGCACACCATCCTTGCCTTTGCTGATAGAACTATCGAGATCACTTTCAAGCGCACGATGTGCCATTCCAAACAACTTGGCAGTTGGCGAGGCAGAGGCCATCCCGGGACTTGAACGGAACACTTGAGGCGAAAGCATCTTGGACACTCTTGGTGTAGATGTCACAGCAGTAGCAGCAGCAGAGGAAGAATAAGAGGAAGAAGATGACGACGACAACGACAGCGAAAGCACAGCAGGCGGCGTAGGACTCAGCGGCCCAAACGATGATGATGAGGAAGAGGAAGAAGCGGTACTTGAAGGCTCTTCAGGACACGAGCGCTTCATGTCAATAACAAACGGAATTGGCAATTGAACACGTGATTGTGGAGATGTATACTCTCGGGCAGATTGCTGCGGAGTGGATGAAGATGATGGAGACGATGATACGGCACTGGCCACAGAGCTAGTTTCAACCTCGGAGGCAGCCTTGGTCATAGACACTCACGTAGCTACCAGAAAGAATGCACCACACGCACACGCACACGCACACACAAACAAACACGTATGCGTAATCTCTACAGTAAACAAACAAACAAACAAACAAACAAGCACT
The DNA here is from genome assembly GCA_025201865.1 of Ramicandelaber brevisporus. NCBI lineage: Eukaryota > Fungi > Kickxellomycota > Ramicandelaberales > Ramicandelaberaceae > Ramicandelaber > Ramicandelaber brevisporus. The sequence continues at coordinate 11,578 of MU602737.1, read as the reverse complement.
ACTGAGTGCGAGTAAGAGATATGGAGTGTGGAGAGGGCGGAAGTGGATCAGCTGAGCTGAACAGGGCAGGTAACAGACTACGGTAGACGAATACGCTTTGCAGGTAGTGCGCAGCAGTGTGTTGATTTTATAAAACAAGCGAGTGGGGATGAAGCAGAAAACAGAAAGCAGAATGAAGAGCGAGGAGGCAGGTCGAGAAGAGGAGAGAGAAAGAGAGAGAAAGGCGAAGTCAGCGCAAATAAGCAGTAAACAAACAAATAAACCCCTCTACGCACACAAACACACAGACACACACACACACATAAAAGTCCTTCACAGAAAAAGTGGTTCTTCAAATTGAATTAATCGGGCATCTTTTGATACGACAGGTACCGGGGCAGATTCTTTGCCATCAGTCTGCTCGCAAAGAAGTCTTTTAATGCGACTGGACAAAGCAGCTGAGACGAGTCTCGTTGCCTGAGCGCTCAAAGAAGTCACCAGGAGGCGAGCTTGAAGACTGGCATTTAGGGGTGACTGTCGAAGCAAATGGACATCAACATGCACTGGATAAGACACCCAGGGTACAACGAACCGTGCTGAACGACTTGTACTCATAATCTTTTGGAGAGCCGACTCTGACTGAAGCGAGTATGCCAATAGCAATGTTAGTATTTGAGAGCATATCGCATCTCCATTATCTCGTGTCGATGATGATGATGATGATGATGATGAGCATGTGATTTGAACAGCTGTACGATGATTAGTTAACACAGACGCGGGCTCTGATGCATTGGACGAGATCAGCCTTGCTAGCTCTGTGGCGTCGTCAAAGCCAGTCGGTACAGGCGCAATGAAACAAAGACTGTCGAATACAACAGATTCTGACCATACTTTAATAGAGCCATTCGTCTGCTGCTGCTGTTGCTGTTGGTGCGGCTGCTGCTTCTGCTTCTGCTTCTGCTTCTGCTTCTGCTTCTGCTTCTGCTTCTGCTGAGGTAGATTCACCACGAGCTCCACTGTAATTGACACAGACTCTCCATGAATGAGACCGTCAATCAGCCTTTGGCTCATTTGTTGATCAAGCTCAACGCGATGCTCAGCGCCTCCATGTCCAGCTACTGTCAGCTGTGTTGTGACATCATCACACTGTACGGATACTCGGTAGTTTGCCAATGCACCGAGATGGATGTCCTCCTGTTCGGCTATCGTGATTGTGACTGTAGCTGTGGTGGCTGCTGCGGTAGCGATAAATGGCCGATGTAGTTTCGATTTGGCGAGCAACAAGAGACCAAGAATAGTGTTGGCATCTCGCAGGTCGTCAGCCAGATCACGATCCTGCTGTTCAAGTGCGACGCGTCTTTGTAGACAGTGGCGCAGCAGGACAAGCATCTCGCCAACGGGCTTGGACTCTTGCATAGTTTCCAGCTGTTAAACACAAACTTGAAAAAGTAAAGAAAAAAGTAAAAAAAAGACACAATGAAAGAATGAAGTGAAACGAAATGAAAGGGAAAACAAACAAACAAGCAAACCCAGAATTAGTTGTTTGGTTCTGCAGCGTTGTTGGACAGGTCACGGAGCATGTCCATGACATTGGCAAGGTTGCTGGGAGGCAGGGCAGCACTGTCATTGATGGCTGCAAAAGTCGATGGGGAAGTGAACGCTGCGGAGAGAGGGGTTGGCAAACCGTTTGCACCTGAAATGGCATTGCTTATGGACGCAATGGATGCCAGGCTCAGTCCAGATGGCAGTTCGCTGGCGGCAATGGCTGTTGTAGAGGAAGGTACAGATGGAGCAGTAGTCAGCGTGTAATAAGCCGAGGTCTGCTCAGTCGTTTGATTGACTCTGTGAACAGTGACATTAGTCGTGTTGTCGACTGGCGGCATCGAGTCAAGACCAACAGGGAATCCGAGAAGCTGTGCGAGCATAGCTGCATCGAATCCAGTATTCGAGTCTCCCGTGACGGATGATGCAATAGAGCTGGCTCGGGATGCCGAAACTGCTTCAGTTCCAGAGAGTGCGGCAGTCATTGATGGAGACAATGACAGGTCACTCAATGGCTGTGGTTGGGATTGAAGCTGAGGCTGAGACTGGGCTTGACCTTGAGCTTGAGGGGTCATGCGGAGAACATCGGCGGGATTGGGGAGGCCAAACTTGGATGCAAGCATGGCGGCTGCCTCCTGGCCAAACATGTCGATGGCTGTACGGGCTGCAGCGGCTGCATCAGACGCGGAGATGGGGAGTGGGGGTAGAGTGTTAGCGGCAGAGCCGGCAGAGCTGGCGGATGAAGCGGCGTTCAGTTGAGGAAGTATCGATGAAATGGTGGATGCTGAGGCTGCTGATGCACCGGAGGTTGCTTTGAGAGCAGAGCGCAGTGCGTACACTTTGGCAGTCGGTTTGATGGAATCAACCAGGTTGTGTGGAAATGCGTGGGTGGATGACGAAGTAGATGGCTGTGCTGTGCTGTGGTGCTGTTGAGTGGCCAAAGTAGCGGTAGTTGTAGCAGTGGTTGCAGCGGTAGTTGCAGCGGTAGCAGTGGCAGTAGAGGCAGTAGAGGCAGCAGCAGCAGCAGCAGCAGCAGCAGCAGCAGCAGCTCGAGCAGCATCCTTCTCAGCCATGGAAGCGCATTCTCTGACAATGCGGGCAAAGAATCCATTGACGCCCCAGTAGCGCGCGGTTGTGTCAATCATTTTGAGATGCTGTTCGACTGCTTGTTTGGCTGCGCTCGCATGTGCCTTGTTTGGAGATGCCATATTGTGGGCATGAATCATAGCAGAGCTGAATAAACACAGCCCAAAGAATGGGTCATGCACTTTTGCTGGGAGCTTCGTGGCAATAGGGAGGAGATTGGTCACACGGCTGGCAGCTTCCATTGACCTGGCTTGGGCAAATGAAATGTACAGAGGGCTGACGGAGCTTGGAGATTTATTATCGTTGCCGTTGATATGAATGCGATTGAGCATAATGACAGCCATTGAGTATAATGCATGGAAATGAATGATGTTAGCCAGGCCAACAAGTTCACGGAATGGAACTTCATCGCGGTTAATCATTGCATTCATTTTCGACTCATCAAACAACAAGAAGTCTGGCAGCTGATCATACCACTCCATCATTTCAGAGTTAAGCTCCAGGAAGATGCGCATATACTCCTCAGAGCCGGGAACATGCCGCATATTCAGCTGTCCAATTCGCGCAACAAATGTATAAATCTTGCACTGCAATCCACCGATTCCAGAGAGAGTGGGTGCTTTGCTTGGACTCTTTTGAGATCGATGCGGAAGGTCGAAGCCATGGCCCAAGGCCTCCTTCAGCCACTCGGCGTGGTACTCGATATCGTTTGTAGGGGGCTTTACACAAAAGTCACCAACCTGAATGGTCTGAGTACGGCCGGTGGCCACCGAGCCAAGCGTGTCGACCATGTATGCAGCCCACCAAAGGCGCCGGCGCACCTCCATTTCCAGCCAAGAATAAACCTGAGGACGATCTGGTTTATCGACAAGATGTAGTTCATAGCGCTGGGCCATTCTCATTGCAATACCAATATACATCCACGCGGTGTCAGCCGCGCCTCTGCCGCATTCATACATTCCAATTAACAAAAACCCAACAATGTGGTCAATGGACACATCATCCAGGGCAGATGTAACCTGCGCCAAAGCCCTTTTATGGAATATTTCGCCTGCTTTATAAGGAGGATCAGTTATAATTAAAGGATGGTCAGAGACGCGTGCACCAATAGCACAGCAGGCATTCAATAGCATATTATTGAGTCTCCCACACCTGGCCTTTAGTTTAACAATATCGGGATCCATCATCATCAGTGCTGGGTGAAGATGATCGAAAAAGCAATCCAATAAATGATTGATCAGGAATGCCTGAGAATATGGATCTGCTCCGCTCTTCTCTGCCAACGAAACTGTATCAATCATCATCATCTCACTATCTACATTACTCTCGCTGCTGCCATTGCCATTGCCATTGCCTTTGCCTTTGCCATTACTGTTGTTATTGCCATTTATGGTATTGTTGCTGGTACTGGACAAGGTAGAATCTCGCCTAACATTTACATTGCTGATTGAGGACTGAATTCCACTGCTGTCAGATGACATTACGGCTGATGTTGTGAGCAAGGGCTGGTCGCTAGTTTGTGCAAGCAACTCGTAATTCTTGGCCTGCTCGACAATATTGCGCAATCTACGCTCACTCCGTGCAATCCGTCTCTCAATCTTTGCTGCTGTTTCCAATCGCTGTGCAATATGGACATCGACCTGACTCATTGGAGGGACTACCTCAGACAATGTGCTTGACTGATCATTTGGTAACTTGGCCAAATACTCTGCAATTGACTTGAATCCAGCTGCAGTTGCACGATCAGACAGTCCAAGACTCAATAAGGCAACCTCTGGTCGAATGCCACCGCTGTCGGGTCTTGATGAGGATGAAGAAGATGCAGCAGCAGCAGTGGCAGTAGCCGCAGCCGCAGCCGCAGCCGCAGCAAGGAGAGAGGACGAGACATCCGGAATTCCGCCGGATGCAGCATTGATTGGCTGCACATTGTCATTCCCCAGCGTGGCTGATGTTTTGGTGCTTGCCAACAGCGAGAGGGCGGTGCCTGGAGTAACTGTGGCGGCTGATGTGCTTGCGGTGCTTCGGCGACGAGGCTTCTTCTTTTTTGAAGTGACGCTGTAGTGGCATTCCGCCTTGTATCGAATGCAGTTTGCGCAGCGCGGCCGAACTGCATCGCATCGAACCTTGCGCTGGCGGCAAAGGTCGCACGCTTGAAGCATACGTGGTTGAGACCCTGCAACTGACTGTTGCTGCTCTGCCTGCTGGGACTCTGTCTGCTGCTGCTCTGACTGTTGTTTGCCAGTGTCATTGCCTGAATCTCCCTCATCATCAAAGTCTTCGCCAAAGGAGTTTCTGTGAGTGCGCTTCAGGCCACTTGCTACGTGGTCATCTACATCTCCCTGAAGAGCAAATATGTCGAGAGCACCACTGTCGAGAAAGGTCGTGTCGTTCATCCCAGTTGGCGTTGCTGTTGTTGTTGTTGGCACTGGTGGTGGTGGTGGTGTTGGCACTGGTGGTGCTTGTGGTGGTGGTGTTGTTGATACCGATGACAAAGTCTGGATACGGAAAGATAAAGAAATGTCGAGAGATAAACCACAGAGCAGCAGCGGCTGTTGACTGACTGGCTGGTTGACTGGCTGACTGGCTGAAGACGAGGATGTATGTATAAAATTTCAGGCAATTGTATTCGTGGACAATCTCAGCCCAGTCTCTCCAGAGGCGAACGTAATCGTCTAATTAGAGTCCGTGGCGGCGACTAGTGATTCGATCCATGTGAAAGTCATGTGTACAGTCAGATGATGCTCATTCCATCCATCCATTCATTCATTCGACTGTTACACAAAACGAGTTACAAACACCTATCCAAACGTGGCCACATTCGACTGGTAACTTAATAAAAAACAAAACAAAAGTAAGACAAAAGTAAAACAAAAGTAAAACAAACAAAAACAAAGTAAACTTGTGTAATATATAGAAGGTAGAGAGGGAATGAGTATTTGAGTATTTGAGTGATTGAGGTTTTATAATATGTATGTGGAATGCCGTGCAACACTTGGATTTTACTGCTTTTGATTCTGCTGTTGGCTGCTAAATAAGCCCAGGAGCTGAGCAATGTTATTATCCGCGGTTGACTGAACTGGCCGCTGAGGTGGACTTGTATAGTTGCCAAAGAGAACTTGGTTGAGTACCCAGTCGCCAAGTAAATCAGACTGTGGGTTAGATGACGATCTAGTCTGCGGGACGCTTGTTGATGTTGATGTTGCTGTTGCTGCTATTGGTGATGATGAAGTAAATGGAGCCGCCGCCACTCCAGCAGCAACAGCGGCAGCATTTGCAGCAAAGGATGAGGCTGGCAGTGATGTCACATTGGAAAGTGATGGTTGGTGCTGCAGCTGGGAATGATGTTGAAGTGACTGTAGGTTTGAAGCAGATGCCGCAGATGGAGCAGACAATGGTGCCATGCTGAACAGGTTGCTTTGATTTGAGTCAATTAAATCCATTGAAGAGTTGAATAAATCTGAATAATGAGGAGCTGCAGATTGATCGCCCAGTGTGTTTTGATAGGAATTTTCAACCAGGCGGTTGAGTAGAGATACGCCTTGAGGGTCGGTTTTATCTGAGGTTGGAATCACATTGGGATAGGCATCAGTCATTCTGGTAGGTAATGGATGGTTGTTGAGTAGCTGCTCCAAGATAGTAAATGACTGCTTGTCCACATTTAGCGATGATTTTGAAGAGTCAGCCACTGCATTATTGTTGCTATTGCTACTGCTATTATTAATGCTATTACTAGTAGTATGCAAGCTGGTAGCCATAGTGCTGGTTTGCTTTTCAATGTTTCTCAACTCTTGCTGCTGATCCAACTCTTGTTGAATACGCTGCTGCTTGATTAAATCAAAAGCAGACTGCAGTTGAGCATCGATTTGAGGTAAACCAAGGGAAGGAGCGCTGCCAAAGCTGTTGGCAATGTTGGCAATCATAGTCGCAGGGCCATTAACTTGGTTAGGCTTACGAGGGTTGTTGCTATCAAACAACTCCTTGTACTCGGATGATAGCAGCGATGGGTTTGACATTATATAGTCTTTGGGAGAGCAGCCAAGATTGATTGAACACGCAATAGGTGCTTGAGACATGTTGCCATTTGCGGCCAGTATATTATAGACTGTTCTGTAGCCCAATTTGCACATTGCCCAGTGAGTGGCCATTTTACCCAGCATTTTCCCGTGTAGCTCAAGTGACTCAACTGCGCAGGCTGCCTTGGCTGGATCACTCCCAACCAGATCAAGCACATGGACAAATGCGGAGTGAACTGCTGATAGCCCAAACATTGGCTCAATATGGATGATTTTAACCTCAAGCAACACTCTGCAGAGTTCAGTAAATGATTCCGCTGCGACTCTTAGTCTCTCTCGTGCATACTGGACAAACGCTGCATCGCTAACCAAATAGTCATGCAGTATATCTGGTCTAATTCTATTTAGAAGTATTCTGGCCAACAAATACGCACTGTGTAAAAAGAACACTGATGTATAATGGATTGGTCTATTGTTATATAGCTCAAGCATTGTGCTATAGTTTCCAAACTTGCAATCACTGGGCAAACTATCCATCCACTCTTCCAAATCCTTATTGTACTGAACAAACTCCACTGTAAACGGAGGTCTACCTGGTCTGCGCCGAGCCACCAGCTCTGCAATTCTTGCTAGTATTATAAACAATTTGCACAAGTACATGTATAGATTGGTAGTTGTCACATCTTGTTTGTTAGCAGCAGAGGGCGAGCTAGTGTTGATGGCAGTAGCAGTAGCAGTCGCCGTATTATTATACTCAGATCTAAGACGTACGTCTAGAAACTCTGTATCATAATTAGGAACATTTACAATAAAGTCTGCATCCTGCATCATTGGCGTTCTAGCCATTCCCAGTGAAGCAATAACATCTGTAATGAACACTCTCCACCAGATTCTTCGTTTAATTTCCAAATCCAACCAATTGTCGGAATGTTGACTAGACGGATCATCAGTCACGTGCAGTCCAATTCTTTGAGCCATTCTCATGCTCAGTCCAGTGTATATATAGCTACTCTCGCCACGTCCGACTCCAATCTCGTACAAGGCCAGCAGCGACAATCCAGCTATATGCTCCACACATGGGTTCTCAATCACAATGGGCATCATTGACTTGGCTCTTTCGTAGTATTCTTGTCCACTTGTATAAGCTGGTTCTCTTTTAATGAATGGATCATCTGAATATCTGCACACCGATGCCAGTATTGTCAGCAGCAGAAACTGATTGACTGTTCCATTCTTGATTTGTCTGCGCACAGTTGCTGGATGTAGCAGTGCATTTACTCCCACTGATCTCTCCATGTATAAATCTACCAGATGACCGACAATTCTCGGCGCCATCCACGGATCATCTGCTGGAAATAGGCTGCTGCCTCCACTGGCGCTGCCAACCGATGATATCGTAGATGTTGGTGGCGTTTCCATAGTGCTGTTTGCATTGTTACTGTTACCACTGCGCAGTAAATCCTCCTCATTGACCGATAAAGAGGAGTAATCGATCAAAGGACTTCCTTGAGCCAATCTGTAGTTGTCAGTTCCAAATACAGCCATTTGCGTCCTTTGAATGGTTTCTCTTCTCTCCAACACTGACTTTATAGTTAACTCCAACTGCTGAATTCTATCCTGTAGCTGTGCAATCTCTTCGGCTTTAGCCTTTGCGCTCATTTCATTATCTCCATTCATATTACTGCCACTGCTGTTAGTATTGATATTACTATTGCTGCCACTATTAATGTTGCCACTATTGCTGTTGATATTACTGCCGATTGATCCTCTATTAAATGGAGCCATCTGACGTCCGTCTCCTGCACCAGCAGCTGTGTCATCAGCATTGTTGTCATCATCATCATTTATTTCAATAGCACCACCCTCGCCATGACGGCGTTTACGGGAACGACGAGGCGGCTTCAGTGGACTGTATATGCATGGAATTCCTCTTTTGACACAGCCTGCGCAGTTTGGCTTCACTCCATCGCACTTGTTCTTGCGTGCGCGGCAGCTGTCACAGGATGCCATCAGCTTGACTGGCTGGGACGAGCCACTCTCCCCGGGAAGTGTGCCGACCTGTAGCACTGGCATGTACACCTCTTGCTCCGCGCCTGTCTTCATGTCGACCTGTGTTGCTGTTTGCCAACGTGGCTGGTCTCTCAGCGGAGATGTTGAAACTGGAGGATCCATAGAGCTTGCTATTCCTGAGTCCAGCGGTAGAACCTGATTACTGCTGCCACTGCTGCTACCACTCGAGCTGTTCATCAAGCAATAATAATAATAATATCAACAACAATTATAATAATAAGGAGGAGGGGATAGCGATAATGAAAGCGAAAAGGTGTATGCAAACGAAACACTTTGTTGCTGCGATGAGTCAGGCGCACTGCGGTTTTAGCGAAAATATTTTTTGTTGTTGGTGCTTACGGAATCAGCTTCTGTGGCGGGCGGGCGTCGGTCAAACAGCAGGCGAATGTTGATGATGACGTTCGGGGTACACAGCACAACACAGCACAACACAACACCACTCACACACCACTCTTTCTTTCTCACTCTCTCTCGTCTCAGTGCGGAAATACCGTCAGTGTGAGAGTAAACCGAAGTTTAGCCGAAGGACGGGGGGGAGCCTGTCTGTCTTATGCGTTACATCCACGCATCTTGGCACTTCATGTAGAGCCATGGCATCCATCGAACACCATCAATCAAATCAGGATGCCCTTTTTTTTTTCCTTCGATGCACAAATTATGCAGAGAGATTGCGGTGAATGCGAGCCTATTGCTGGCATGCTCTCAGTGTTTGTTTATTTTTCTGTTGGATTTTGCGAGAAATAACCAGAAGTAAACACAGAAAAAGGCAACAACCAGCAATCAAAACACTTCGGCCTCGCAGAGTAGAATAGTGGAAGAAGTGCCAAATGGCTGTAAAGGGCGGTAAGGGCCGCGCACCTGTTACTTCGCCAACGCGTCAAGTGCAAGCGCAGCGCAAAACAGCAGCAGCAGCAGCAGCAAAAACTGGCGGCTCGCGTCCTAAGGCTCGTCCTGTTGCAACAGCGGCAGCAGCCTACGACGATGATGAAGAGGAGGAAGACGAAGACGAGGACGAAGACGAGGAAGAGGAGGAAGTAGCTCCAGTATCTCGGGGTCGGGCAGCCGGTAAGGCACCAGCATCAACGAGAACCCCAACTCGAGCCAGCGGAACTGGTCAAAAGCGATTTCCAGCAGCAGCAGTAGCCGCAACAACAGCCGCCACAGCTGAATCGACACGGAGACATCCAGGTCGCCGAGAGAGCACGGCGACAACAGCAGCGGCAACGGCGGCGGCAAAGCATCCTCGCAAGTCTACAAAAGGAACGCTCGCCGCTTCTCCCAAGAAACGTCGTTTTCGGCCAGGCACTAATGCACTGCGTGAGATTCGTAAATATCAGCGCTCGGTGGAGCTCTGTCTTCCTAGACTCTCCTTTGCGCGCGTCGTACGAGAAGTGGCCCAAGATTACGGAACCGAGCTGCGATGGAAGGCAGATGCGCTGGGTGCATTGCAAGAGGCAACCGAGGCATTCCTGGTTCATATACTGGAGGATGCCAATTTGTGTGCAATTCATGCAAAGAGAGTCACTCTAATGACCAAGGATATTCAGCTAGCAAGACGCATTCGCGGTTTGTCCGGTGGCCTTGGTAACATCTAGCCCAATAACACTCCATGTAAGCTTCACTTTGTTCATCTACTATTATTTGGTTATATCCACCATCTTTGTTTATCAGTTTGTTTCCTTGCTTTCTTTTTAATTATGTTTTTATATGGCTCACTTCAACTGCAGTAACATTGACACAGCAAGAGCTGACGACGCCGACGACCTGAGTAACCCTGCTGATCGCCATCTGTCCGATAATGCGCGGCAATGTGGTTGGCATAGAGAGTGAGATGAAAGTAGTGGAGATTACTCTGTAATTAACTCAATCATACTCATTCCAATGAGATGAGTTGAGCAGAGCAGAGTTATGGATGGACACAGCGGGAGAGAATGATATTCCTTTCTTCCTCCTTCGAATACTCTCCGCCACTCTAGTTGTTTGCTACTACCACAGACTTTCGCTTCTGCTTCTTGTTGATCTTGATCTCACTGACCACCACGCTCTAACTCTCGTTCAAGCTCACAGCCAGAGATCGCTTCCATAACAATGAGCGTGCTGCTGGATACTCGCTATTTCCCTTCCTACAAACAGCTGCCAAGCGAATATTACGTCAACGAGGATTTCTATGTCTTCGCTGGCAGAGTGGGTCGGCCACGCCGGCACTGGTGCTATATGGGCGAGATCCTTCAAGTGGTTTCATATGGCCGTGTTGTCCTAAAGGTTCGAGACATTGATGGAACTGTAATCTTGGTCGCATTCTACATTGATAATGACAAGGATTTGAACCTAAGGGAACTAGTGCGTGGCAGCACCATTTTTATCCGCTATGCCCATCAGCACTATTTTTTGGATGGAAATGTGGGGATTCGTATCGAGGACCTTGAAACCGTGCTGGTGTTGCCGTATTCAATGAAAACCATCCTCGAAGCTCATCATACGATTGCGAAGGGAGGCAGAAAAGTCTGCAATAAATGTAAGGCGAAGGACTGTACTTTGTGCTGTGGAAAGTGCAAGACGGCATACTGCTCTCGTGATTGCCAAGTGGACGACTGGGCATCGCACAAACCATTGTGTGGCGTATTGAAGGCTACCTTGCCAATTACTTCGTTAGATCACACGTCATTTGAAGAGTTCCGCCTATTCACTAGTGTTGGCTAAAATAATAAAGCGATTTAAAGATCCAACATTGAGCGTAAACGGTTTCAACATTTCATCATACTACCAAACATAAAAGAGGGTACATGCTAATGAGAGTAATACAATCAGCAACAAACAATGCAATCAGTGCCAAATGACAATGCGACAATAATGTTCAGCGGAGATTATCAGCAACGGGATATGTGATC
>MU602736.1:57331-67423 GCA_025201865.1 Ramicandelaber brevisporus | reverse complement strand
CCCTCGAGCTGCGTGACATGCGCCTGAGCGCGGGATGCGTCGTGCTCGGCCTTGCTGATTTCGATCTCGCCGCGGCGGATGGTGTCCTCGTTCTTGCTGTAGATTTTGGCATTCTGCGTGTTGGAGCCGCTGAGGTTGATTTCGTCGTCTTGTGCCGACACGTGGGTGGCAAACAGTGAGCAGCAGACAACGAGCAGCAACAGCAGCAGCGAGCTGATGGATTGCTTGAGCATTGCGATGGTGGTTTATGCGGTCAGATGCAGGTGTGCAGGGATGCTGATGTGCTGGTATGCAGTGAGTGAGTGCAACGAATGTAACAAATGATGGAGTGGAGGATGCAAGGGTTGTGGAGAGTGAGTGGGTATGTGTTTGCAATTGTTGCGAATGGAAGAGAAGAGAAGAAGACCAGCCGCAGGAGTGAAGCGGCAGCACAAACAACCGCAATTATACAAAGCTGACTCGCGGTCTGGCTCCCTCTTTTTGTCAGACTGGCTGCCATTGGCCAGTCATGGCGTATGCAGTTCCGTACTCTGTGTTCCTGACGAACCCTCCAGTCTGCAGGCTGAGCGGAATTCTTCATATACACACAGAGAGAGAGAGAGAGTAAACTCGGAAGCATCGACAATTATTGCTGTTGTTATTCGTACTCGAGATGCGGGTACACTTCATTCCCTTCATCCTGTAGCATAAATGACATCAGTTTGAAGAAGAAGAAAAAACATTGTGTTTGAGTTTATGACTCGCCGTAATGTAGCACGGCCCTTCGAATGCGGTCCAGCTTCTCGAGGCGACGACCGCGCCGTTCGTCGGCCTGGCGAGCCATTTCCTGTTCGTCCGGGGTTACTGGGACCGCCGGCGGCACAGGAATCGCCTGCATGTGAGTGTCCGAGTCCAGTGCTACGATGGTGATGAATCCCTCATTGGCGACTGAGGTCTTGAATCCAGTGTGCAAGTTCTCGGCCTCCACAGTGACATACACCTCGATGCTGGCGCGGAACGTGCGCGAGACGACTGCGCGGATGGTGATGATGTCGCCCACGTGTGTCGGTCGGTAGAACTGCAGCGAATCAATGCTAGCGTGAATCCAATTTAACAATATCTGGCTTAAATTCCCATGGCATGCTAACTGTAATAAAATATTGCCATGCTAAGCCACATTAAACCCGGTGAGGATGTGTTGGCATTCGAGGTGTCACACTCGAAGTGTTGACTTTTCTCATCCCTCACTCCCTTTCCTCCTCCTCCCCTTTCCCAGTGTTCAATTTTTTCTCTTTACAGATCATATCAACTCACTCATCTTCCCACTCTCCTTTGATTATCAACTGTCTCAAGGGGCAAAGATAGGCTCTATCAATTGCACAACAACGATACCAACAAATCTTGGTCTGACACACACACTCTCTCTCCACGTTTTCTCTGAAATAACAACAACAGCAACAGTGACAATAGTGACAACAGTGACAACAGTGACAATAGTGACAACAAAACGCTGTTGGTATGTCGGCAAGAACAGAAATTGAACGTATCAACCACGAGGAAATGGTCGAGGTGCCGATTGACCACGACGGGAAAGATAACGACGACGAAAAGACGCTCGCATCATATCACCCAGAGTCTCCAATGCCTACAATACAGCGCCAAATTGAACAGCGCCAGTCTCAGCAGGAAGACAAACAATCTGTCAGTGTCTCCAGCAGCTCAACGCCGTTTCAGCGTGCTAAACAAGCCATCTTCAATCACAAAGCCGCATTGATTGCACTTGGAATTGGCCAGCTTCAATCACTCTGCTTCTCTGGTGCAAATGTATCTGCAAACAAACTGTCACTTGATCACAGCATTTCTGTGCCGACCGTCATGATATTCACTCATTATATTCTTCTCTCCCTCGTCTTTCTTCCAGTATTGATATACCAGCAACATCGCAAGCCACATCGACCCCAGTTAGCTGACTCCAATCTGCCAATCTTGCAATTGCTACGAAAACATGGCAAAAGCTACCTGGCAATGGCAGTGTGCGATGTCGGTGGCACATATTTTCTCGTCAAGGCATATCAATACACAAACATTCTCTCTGTCACACTGCTGGACTCGTGGAGTATTCCAGTGTGCGTTGCCCTTGGCTTCTTCTTTCTCGGCACTCGACTACGCTGGTTGCAAATTGCAGGTGTTTTGTCATGTCTCGCGTTTCAAGGTGTACTAGTTGGTCTCGATGCTCGCCGCGATAGCGCCAGCGGTGAAGACTCCAGTGCCCCAAATCCAATCCTCGGCGATGTGTTCTGTGTAGTTGGGGCTACATTTATGGGCATCAGCAATGTCATTCAAGAGCATCTGGTCTCCACACAAACATCTGCCCAGGTGCTGGGATTGCTTGGCGCGCTTGGATCAATCTGTGCGGGAATTGTCCTTGCGGCATTTGGCAGAGTTGAGCTTGGATTGCTGGTTCGTGGAATGAATGGTGCAATTGCTGCGCTGATTGCTGGATATCACGTATCTTTGTTCCTGTCATATGTCGCTGCACCGCACGTGTTGAGGCGTAGCTCGGCAACATTCTTGAACCTGTCGCTTCTCACTTCAGACTTTTACTCGCTCTTCTTTGGCATATTTCTGTGTGGATTACGAATGCATCGATTATACCCACTTGTCTTTGTTGGAGTTGTCACCGGAATCGTGCTCTTTAACATTGGTCAGAAACCAAAGAAAAGTGAAGATGAATCAACTCCAGAAACAACACCATCCACAACAGCACCTAACAGCACTTAACACACAATAATAAAAAGAAGAATGCTTCACAATGCTTCTCTATAAAATGCTCTATTTATTATTTCTTGTTTTCTTTCCTTTTCTTTAAAACCGTTTTATGACTTGCGAATATGCTTGAATCTCTGGTAGATTGGATGCAGTATTCTGTTTGCTGTCCACGGAGTCATTGCGAAACACGCAGCGATTCTCACCGGCAATGCAATCTTCACTACAGCATATGCGGCCGCCAGGTTGACGAATGTTCTACTGTCTGGACTCGGTATATCACTTCCAAACCGCTTGTTAAGGTATTTTGTGGTGCGATTTACCCATTCGTTGCACGCCTCGTGGATGCTGTCAGGAATTGGAATCTCAATGTGCTCGGGGAATGTCTGGAGATAGGCAAAGATGGCAACAAGTGGGATGATTGCCGTAACTTCGTGGAGTATACCGAATGCAATTAGATGAGATGCAGGCCGATTGCGGAATTGGTCAGCGTACTTTCTCCAACCCTTTGAAGAGCTACTGCTGTTACTGCTGTTACTGTTACCACTGCTATTGCTGCTATTGCTGCTATTGCTGTTACCACTGCTACTGTTCTTTGAAGAAGTAGAGGTCGAATAGAATCGGAAATTGTTACTACTGTTGTTGCAACCGTTGCTACGACGAACCACGATCAAAGGCTGTTTCGTAAGCCGTATAAACGGCAGCTGCTGAGGTCTGCGCAAGAGATGGCTAACGATGCCATACGAAGAGGAGTAGGAGGATAAGGAGGAGCAGAAGCGAGTGGCAGACACGTTCATCATGAGGAAAGAAAGGAAGAAAGAAAGACAAAAAAAAACAGTGAGCTCTTGATTGTGACGCGCTACCTCAATCCAGTTGTATACTTCAGTAAAAGTTGTAAACCCTCTCGTCAACAGAACCACAGCCAGATTCCATAGACCACAACAACAACAGCAGCAGCAGTAACAACAGTAGCAACAACGCGCTATTCAGCTTTACCAAGGCATTCCTGCAGATGGACTTTGTACTCGAATCGACTGCTGATATCGTCACTCCACTGGATCTTGGCTCTGAGTCATTGAAACAGAGCCAGTCGTCAGCCGCGTCAGCCGCTGCGGCTGGTGGATCTCGTCAAGAACGCGTGTATCCAGTGTCTGTTTACCGCCATCAGCCATCTGGCCTGCGCTTCGTCTTTGCCGATACCGGTATGCCAAGCGCGTACACGTCGATTGTCGTGCCAACCCAGTCTTGGGATAACCGTGGTTTGCCCCACACTCTCGAGCATTTGATCTTTACTGGCTCAAAGCAGCATCCTCATAAGGGTTTCCTCGAGACTGTGGCTATGCGCGAGCTGGCCGAGTACTCAAACGCATCGACTCATTCCCATTTCACCGAGTACAATGCTGACTGCACCTGTGCCGAAGGACTTGCTGAGCTGATTCCAGTGTATTTGGACCACATTCTGCGTCCACTTCTTACTGACAAGCAGTTTGTGACCGAGGTGTATCATGTCGCGCCGGATGGCAGCGGCAAGGGTGTCGTGTTTAGCGAGATGCAAGGCCGCGAAAACACATCTTGGGATTTGGTGGAAAACACATTTGGATCGACGCTGTATCCAAAGGATGTGCCGCACGCTCATGAGACGGGTGGACTGACGCCTGATATTGCCATCTTGACAAACAAGGATATTCGCGCGTTCCATGCTGCCTTCTATCGTCCAGAGTACATTACAGTGCTGGTGGCTGGCGGTAATCTAGTGCCTGAGCGATTCTTTGCGGCTCTTGATGCACATCCTGTGCTGAAACCAGAGTCTCTGGCTGAGATGAACAAGCGCCGCGAGGAGATGCACATTGGCGCCGACATTGCTCCCCATGGCCTCGAGTCGCTGGCACTGCCACGTGTGATTGATATCCCGAGATGGCCAGCTGGAGAGCCTGAGTTCATCTCGCGCACTATCATATTCCCTGGCTCTGATGAGGATACTGCTGAGATTACGTACAGCTGGCATGGCGCACCACTTGAAGATGTCAAGACTTTTTGCGCCGTCGAAGTTCTTGTCGAGCTCCTTTCTGAGCTGAACTCTGCCCCTCTCAACAAGGCGTTTGTGGATGTCCCCTCTGGTCAAGTTCCATGGGCCGCCAGTATGTCGCACTATGTTCGCGAGTTTGTTAAGGGTCTCATCCAGATCAGCTTCACAGGCGTTCACACCAAGCGCTCTCGTCAAGCCGCCAGTGCGCCATCGTCAGGCAGTGCTAGCTATGATCGTCTCAAGGATGCGCACAGTGGTGGCGAAGAAGGAGATGATCATGATGATGTCGACGATGCTAGCAGCTCCTGCTCTGGCCACAGCTGGATTCCTGATGTTCCGGATGATGGCATTGACCGTCTTGAGCCAGGTGTTTTCCATGACCGTCTCAATCTGGTTCTGCGCTACTTGGCTGACAATGGCTTCTCTGCCCCAGTCCATGCGCTGTTTGGTGGCAAGGTCAGCGCCACTCCAAGTCCCGCTGATGAGGCTGCTGCTGCTGCTGCTGCTGCTGCTGCTGCCGGTGGCATGTCTAGCAAAGAGGCTGCTGATTTGGCGCTGGTTCATGCTGCTCTGCGCCGTGTTCGTCTGTCCTTGTATGAAAACCTCGAACACGATGCCAATGAACACATTGTCGAAGATGTCTTGACACCACTGTTGATGACTAACGCCTACAAGCTCGCTGAATCGACTGGTGGCAACGCTGCGCAGAACGCGTCCTATCAACTTGACCTTTCCCAGTTCACTAGTGTTCTCAAGGTTCTGGGCGAGTTGCAGTACGAGCCACTCAGCTTCTGGACTGACCTGTTCCGCCGCTACCTTGTTGACTCGCCCTGCATGGAGGTGATTGCAGTTCCTTCCAGCGAGCGTGCCCAGCAGATTGACCGCGACCGTCGTGCTCTGGAAACTCAGCGCCGCAATGCTGAGGTTATCGAGAGCCCACTGCGTGTCCGCCTGGATGCTCTCGGCACTCAGCCAGCAAGCAATGAGGAGCTTGTTGAGCTGTGCAACAAGCTTCGTCAGACCATTATTGATGAGGCACTGGAAGCCAACAAGTTTGCAGTTGGACAGGATGAGATTGATACAATGCCGCCACTCCCCAGTCTCAGCAAGGTTCCGCGCTTCCCGTGTGTTCGTCGTCAGCTCTCTTTGGGCTCGATTGTGTCCGATCCAACGAGCGATGCCGTGCAGAAATTTGGCACAGTGCATGTTATGGAGAGTGAGACTTTCTATGAGATGGTGTCGCTGTGTATTCCACTTGCTGGCATGCCTCGCTATCTCATTCCATACATGCTTCTGACTGATTTGCATTCGTTTGAGTCGTCCAAGTGGATTCCAGATGGCAGTAATAAGAGTGTGCCCGCTGACGTCGATCTCGCAAATTCTCTTCGTCGACTCAGCGCTCGCGCTGGCTATCCTGAACCAGAGTCTGATGGCCACGGCTACATGCTTGTTGAGGACCACGTTGCTGAAGAAGCTATTGCTGCCGATTGTCCAGCCATGGAGACGATGTTTGGCTGTGATGACAACTGGTTCACATGCAGCTCTCACCCGTTCATGATGTTCGCTCGTACTGGCGCATTGCCGTACACAAAGACCGCTGCTGATGGCAGCCAGTTGCATGGATACTCTCGCATCATTCGCTGGCTTGTTCATTCCATCATTGGCACTCATTTCTCACCATCCCGTATTCTGACTATGGCTCGCCGCGGACTAGATGAGATTGTTGCGGTCAAGCAAGACAGCTACAAGACGGGCACATCTGTCCAAACTCGCCTTGGCAGCGCTCTCGATCCTGATCCACGCAATGTGCTGCCGCATGGAGATGATGCTACTCTCGGCGTCGAATTCTCCATGATTGCCCATGGCAGTGTGATGCAGCAAAAGACTTGGCTGGCCCAGCAGTCGTTCTTGCAGTTTATTGTTGACACTCTTGAGAAGGATCCTGAGGCCACTGGTCCGGCTGGCAGCACAATCATGGCTCGATTCCGCGAGCTTCACGGCTTCGTTGTTGACCGGGCTGGCAAGGTTCTGGCTCGTGCTCCACTGACACTCCAGCAATCCCAAAATGCCCCAGAAGCCGCCATGAAGTTCCCTGGCTACGCCATGATTGTTGTGCCGAAAACAACTGGCCATGAGGTTACCACTCCAAGTAACCCTTCGGTTGAAGCCATTGCTCGCGAGCTGGCCACAGTCTGGGATTCGGCTGTGGCTGGATACCGTGCTCGCCGTGATTCATTTGGCTGGCCACGCTCCACCGACTCTGCCGCTCGTCTTGCCGACATTGCCTCGCTGCCGGTGGTCGAGCGTCCGCATCCGTTCTGGCTGCCTCGTGTTCCGTTCCGTCCATTCAACAGCAAGCCCAGTGCACATGTCGTGTATTCGCCGGCTGCCAACAGCTATGCTGTCAACATTACAACACCGCTCGATGTGCAAGGCGCTAACCTCGAAAATGGCCAGCTGCATCGCGACACATTTATTGTGAAGTGGCTGGCTGACACCATCTCTCGTAGCGATGGCATCCTGTTCAATGCTGTTCGCGGTCTCGGCTACGCCTACGGTGCCTTCCTCAGCTATGCTCGCCACAACGGCTTCATGCGCATTGGCTTGTACCGTGCCACGTCTCCCATCGAGGGCACGATTGCCGCCCGTGATGTATTGAAGCGCCTTTCCACCGACTCTGACTACTTTGAGAAGGAGATCACGAGCCGCTGGCAGATGGATTTGACCCGCATGCTCATGTACCGCAGCGTCCTCGACCGCATGGCCAGCAGCACCACCATGTTCGAAGAAGAGCGCCTCATCCTCGTGTTTGGATATGACTCACTTGACCACTACTCTGAAGACGCCATCAAGCACATTCACTCCATCACCGCGGATGACTTGCGTCGCGTGTACAAGCAGTGGTTTGCACCATTGTTTGAGCCAGAAACTCCCATGGTGGCTGTGCTGGTTAGCCCGCCGCTTGCGTCAGCGAAAACGGCTGAGGCAGAGGCAGAGCGTGAGCTTGAGCAGCGATTCTTGGGATGCTTCCCCAAGGGCACTGAGCTCCATTCACACCAGCTCGATGATTTGTTCATTCCATTCGAGCTCATTTAAAAAAAATAACAACTACAATAATAGCACTAACTGTCTTGTCATATCTTCATCTCTTGTCTTCTTGTCATTTCTAATTCTTTTTTGTTTAAAATAAGCAAGTACTCGTCATGTTCGTTGTCTTTACTGTGCCATAGTCATAATGAGTCAGAGCGCATCTTTCAGGAGCGGGGAGGGGGGAGAGTGAATGGATGCTGCGAGAGGTGCTATAAAGTGCCCCAGCTTGATGTTGTCAATCTTCTCGATATGACGCAATGGATTGCCCAGCCGCGTGTATATTTTCAGCTGCCCAGCCTGCCAGATCACTCCAACCTTTCAGCTCTTCCTCTTCTTCTTTTGGCTCAGCACTCTTCTTCTTGCCTTGCTTCTGAACCTACTCCCCCACTTGCACAGACAACACTATCACTCACCTATTCACTCTCTCATTCATTCACTCTCACTCTGTTTCTCCTTTTGCCTTGCTATTCTTTATCAAACCTCATCTCGATAGAAAAAATTAAGGAGGAGGCCTTCTTTTGTTGGAAAAAAGAAGCACAGACGTTTCAGCTCCAACTCCAACTCGAACCTCGAACTCCAACTTGAATCCCAATGTGCAGGTTCCTTGTTTACAAGAGCCGGAATCCAATTCTGCTCGCAGACCTGATAACTCGCCCGTCTCACTCTATCATCAACCAGAGCTTTGCATCCCGCCTTCGCATCGACCCTCGCCAAACCACCAACGGCGACGGATTCGGCTTGGGCTTTTACGACGAGATTAGCACTGACGACGTGGCTGACAGCAGCGGTGCTGTGACAGTATCGGCAACCAGCAGCAACGAAGAAGCGGCACTGTCGCCAATTAGCGCAGCAACACTGTCATCGTCATTTGTGGCGGAGCCTGTATCGCCAGCGCTGACATCAATGTATGGCAACCGTGATACTCGTCGTAGCCGTCGGTCTAAGGTTGCAGCGCGCAGTGCAATGATACGCGGTGCAGCTCCTGGAAGTCCGTATAGCTTTGATTTTGGTGATTCAGTCGCTCACAACAGCGACTATTATTACGGTGGCGACATCGGAAGTTCCGGCAGTTTGGTGGACAGTGCGTATGGCGGCAGCTATTCCTTGGACTCTGATTTATCCGATACCGACTGCGATGAGCAATGGCGCCTGCCGAATGCATACTCTTCAGCATCACTTGGCCACCGACGACGCTACAGTGGTGCGGGCTGCTCTGGTTCCACTACAAATGTCCGTCGCAGCAGTACTACAGTAGCTACAACCGATATCGCCACTGGTAGTAATGACAGCAATGCTGATGATATCGACAGACTCACTCCATGCATCTTCACATCTACATTGCCAGCCTGGAGTAACTTGAATCTGCGCCGCCTTGCCGAAAAGATTCGCTCCCGCGTTGTGTTTGCTCACGTGCGTGCCGCCACCGGCGGAACTCCTACATCAGAGTCCAACTGCCATCCATGGCGTGTTGGAAACTTGATGTGGATGCACAATGGCGGCATCACTGGGTTTGACAAGATTCGACGCCGTTTACACGCTCATATCCGAGACGACATCTTCAATGTTGTTGAAGGCAACACAGATTCCGAGTGGGCATTTGCACTGTTTTTAAGCCTGCTGAATGGCGATCCGTTTACACGCCGTTCGTATGACTGGACCGAGCTGCGTGATGCACTGTTTCAGACCATTGCGCTGATTAACGAATGGCTCGAGGCTGCGGGTGTCACTGAGGCGAATGGATACAGCCCCAGTTTACTCAATATTGCAGTGACGAGCGGCAGCACGGTGGTTTGCACTCGATACGTCAGTAGTTCGACATTGGAGGCTGCGTCGTTGTACTTTTCTTCAGGCACGCATTTTGGTCTCTCTTCAGTCTCTGCCTCAAATGTTGACGGTCGCTCATCGTCGTCATCGTCAACAGCAGCAGCCAAAAACTCCACATATCGTATGTCAAAGCACAACAAGCGTGAAGATGTTGTGGTGATTGCCTCCGAGCCATTGACATTTGTTAAAGATGACTGGCAAACTATCCCAACAAACACAATGTTGGTTGTTACACCTGATTTCAATGTACTGTTGATTCCAATTGTGGATCGATACCACACTAATGCCCGTCGAGTTCCTCATCCTATTCAACTTGAAGCAGATGCCGCCGCTGCTGCCAGTAGCTTTACATCGGCTCCTCTTCACTAATAATTACTTTTTTGTTTGTATTGCCCCCTCCCCTTTTT
>MU602736.1:36940-52487 GCA_025201865.1 Ramicandelaber brevisporus | reverse complement strand
TTTACCGTCAGCTTGAACGTGCTCCATTTAAATGAATTAATGAATTAATGAGTTGATCAATTAACTTGTTAGAATAATTAAAAATTTAAACAACTAAAAAAGGGAAGAGGCAAAGAGCGGGAGAGAAGGAGAGTATCAGAGGGGGTATCAGATGGAAATGGTAGAGGGGTGGGCATTACAGGCAGAACAAATGGTTAATTTGCAAGGTAGAATGGAACTAACTAGGCAGGAATAGCTTCCATGGATTCCTCCTCTTCCTCTTCATGTTCTTCATAGACAGGTTCTGTGGGAACACTCGGAACCACTTCGCTTTCTGGCAAGTCTTTGGTTGGAACTTTGGTCTGATCAAGCTTATCCCTGATGGCTGCAGCTTCCGTAGCATCGTGTTCAGCAACTAGAGCATCCAACTCCTCCTCGATTTCGGCCTCATCAACAGTGGAAAGCGCACCCATCAATGCGTCTTCAACTTCTCTTTGGTACTCGATGGCCTCCGCAGTGTCATCCATCAGCTTCTCTACTCTCTCCAAGGACAATTCCTTGTTGATTTGCTCAAGTACTTCTGTACCAGTTTGAATACCTTCAATAATGTCCTTCTCCACCAATGCAAACTCAATTGTTGCACACAGCTGTTCGAGTGTCAACAGCTGTTCATCCGCTTTGGTTAACAGTGACTCCTGATACTTCTTCTTGCGTAGAGCGAGAAGGGCTCGTCGTCTGTCGTTTGCTTGTAGATGACGCTTAGCGATGACCGTTTCTCTGTCGACAACCAGCTGCAGCCTTCGACGGTACTGCTTCACTTTGTCGCGCTGTACTTTGACCTGCAGAATAGCTCGATCGCGGGCAGTGATTCCGTTCTGCGAACCGTTGCCGACACCGGCTGCTTTACTGGCTGCCGATCCCATCTGACTTTGTCTATAAAGTGTTATTCTCTGAGTGTATTGACGTGAGCAGGTCAGGAAGTAAAGTAAAAAAACGAAAAAATGGTACAACAAGACACGACACGACACGCACATACAAACTGCATCCATGTTGGCAGGATAGCCATTATTCATTGTCATCGAGAAATGCAGTAGGTGCCTTAGTTTACATCTAGAGACAGTGTAGTTGCAAAATGTGGCTATGTTCACAGCAAAATCAGTGACTCGTATCTGCCATCTTGATATATTTATAGTCTATCATCATCCCGTCGCAGTTATACTGATGAGTGAACGAGTCTGAATTGCTTATCCAAAGGAGATGCTACTGTTTAATAGTAATAAAACGGCAAGAATAGGGAACTAAAAACTTAATGAAGAAAACGGAGAGTTACAATTTACTCTTCTACGTTTTCAAAACTAACGGTACCTATTGGGGGCAAGCGCATAGTTTCCGACTCAAATTTGGCAGTAATCTTCGCCTTCTTGCCAGATTCGCTTGTGAGTGAAAGACGGAGTTCTTTTGGTCCAATCACCGAGCCTTCATCAATCTTGAATTCACCCTTGAGGTCAGCAATATCTTCGTACTCAAGAGTAGCAGGGGTCTTTTCGAATCTAAGTGCAACTTTAACAAGCTGATAAACATGGGCCACAATATGACCTTGATCAGTTGGAAAATTACCGATCGCATGGCCTTCTGCGCTAATGGTACCTTGCAACGTCTTTGTCATTTGTGGAAGGGGAGATAGTAGGCGAGAGATGAAACTGCTGGAAAAATATTGCTGGGAGAAGCTGTGATGTGATGTGATGTGATGTAGAAGTTGAATGACTATTTTGGAGACGAAGAGCGAATGCTGCTCCCATTTATACATTCAAAGAACATATCGCAGGCATCGTGAGCAGCCTTACATTTCCACAAAAGACTGATATGTTTACGGGATAAGAGAGAGAGTGGAAAGAGAGCTCGCAGCGTGCCACCTCTCTCTGCTTCTTCGAACGAGTACCCGTACAAGACTGTGGATTTTGTGCTACTTGCAACAAAGGTGGATGCACACATACGCACTGAATGAATCGGGAACGCAATGTCTCGGAGCGGAACGAATAGACTGCAAAAAAACATACACATGCGGTGCACATTTGCACGTCAACAGTCACCTCGGCATCAGACCGATCGCAAAAACACACATGTAAAAAGAACATGCTGCACAACAGTGCACAGTCTCAGAGTTGCTTTGATTCTGAAACATGCATCCCACATGGATGGCGTGATTTGCAACTCTGTTACAAGCTGTAGAAGGCAGCACAAATCGTGTACGAACTGAACTTCTCACGTTTTATGTTAATTGCAATTTCACAGTGCTACAAAGAAAGAATAACTGTTAACTGTTAACTGTTAACAGTAATGTACAAATCAGGTTGACTGTATATATGCCGAAGTGGGATGCAGTGTGTGCAGCCAACTTGTGTATCACGCCATTGCCATCATCGAAGCTTAAATAGCTGTTTGAAAGGCATATCTTTTAACCAAAGCGCACTTTAGTATCAAACGAGCAATATAGAACATATTCATAATAGTGAGTAAAGTGCAGCAGACAATATGTTATTGCAAAATTACCGGCTTGCATCGCATATTTTGTTTCCTTGCGTATATCTTCGACTATTTATCAAAGAAAAGTTCCAAAATCTGGGAAAAAGAACAAAGAGAACAGCAAAATTTCCACTCACATGCAAAATTATTTTGTACCAGAGAGAGACACAGAGAGAGAGAGCTCGCATTTTTTTTAAAATTAAATTCAGCACTCTCCCCTCTCCAGTTTTTTGGCTCAAACAACAATGGCGGCCCGCCCGCGCTTGATCTACACAATATGTGGTTTTGATCGGTCTCTCTCAGATTCGCATCACCCTTCAGCACGTTAAAACCGAAAATCATCAGTCAGAGTTCAGCAGTATAAAAAATGGTCAAGTTCCTGAAGCCAGGCAAAGTCGTTCTTCTTCTTCAGGGCCGTCAGGCTGGCAAGAAGGCTGTGATCATCCGCAACATTGATGAGGGCAGCAAGGAGCGCAAGTACGGCCACGCTCTTGTTGCCGGCGTCGAGCGCTACCCACGCAAGGTTGTTAAGAGCATGGGCGCTAAGACCCTTGCCAAGCGCACTCGCGTTAAGCCATTCATCAAGTACGTCAACTACAACCACATTATGCCAACTCGTTACGGCCTCGATCTGGTTTCCCTGAAGGATCTTGTCCCAAGCGATGCTCTGAAGGATGTCACCCTTCGTCGCAAGGCCAAGGCTGCCGTCAAGACCTCCTTCCAGGCTCTGCACAAGGAGGGCAAGAACAAGTGGTTCTTCACCAAGCTCCGCTTCTAAGAAATGTGTATCTTCGCCTCATCCTTGAACAAAAAGAAAACGTCGAAATAAGAAGAAAAAAAATAACGGCAGCATTGCTTTTGTTTGCTTTTGTTTGCTTCGGATTTGTTTTGTTTTTGGTTTGCTGTGGCGATGACAACTGCAATCAATCTTAATTCGGAAATGAATCATTTCATATCATTTCATATTATATCGTATCATATCGAGTCGAGTATAATCGAATCGAATAGAATCGAATTGAATCGTCGAGTTGTATAAGGGATGATAGTCATTGAGATAGAGGAGAGGGGAGAAGGAGACGAAATGACGTCTTTTTTGTTCCTTACATATCGGATCTAATTACAAAGCTACATGTAAACAAACACGAAAGTTGCTCCTCTTTTCAACGACGAAAGAAAATAATTACGCCAAATGCACAGTCTCTCTACATCGAGAGAGCCAGGTGTGTTTGAATTTTTCGGTTGGCTCGCCTTTGTGGATGTAGTGTATTTCTAATGCGTGCTGCGGGTATAAAAGGAGGAGAGGAGAGCGGTTGTTGCTGTTGTTGTTGTGCGGAGCGAGTTTGGAAAGCGTGTGTCGTCCATGTTTGTTTTCCTTTCTGCTTTTCCTCTCCTCAGCACTCCATTCCACTACAACACAACACTACGCCAGAGCAACAAACTTTCTCAAAACAAACAACCAAAACCCGCACACATACTTTTTTCTTATTGTTTTGATTTCTACGTCAACTCTTAACTTTTTCAAGGACAAACAAGCCCAGATGTACGTTATCAAGCGCGACGGTCGCAAGGAGGGTGTGGCGTTCGACAAGATCACCAAGCGTATGGTCAAGCTGAGCGGCGGTCTCGACCCAGATTACGTCGATCCGCCCGCAGTTACTCAGAAGGTTATCCAGGGTGTCTACCAAGGCGTCACCACCGTTGAGCTGGACACGCTGTGCGCTGAGACCTGTGCCTACATGACCACCACCCATCCAGACTATGCCGTTCTTGCTGCCCGTCTCTCCGTCTCCAACCTACACAAGCGCACCCACGACAAGTTCTCTGATGTCATCGAGGCGCTCTACCGCTATATCAACCCCAAGAACGGCAAGCACTCGCCAATGATCAGCGACCACACCTATGGCGTTGTCCAGCGCCACAAGGATGTCCTGGATGCTGCCATTGACTATGAGCGCGACATGTCCTACCAGTTCTTTGGCTTCAAGACTCTTGAGCGCTCGTATCTGCTCAAGATTAACGGCGAGGTAGCCGAGCGTCCGCAACAGATGATCATGCGTGTCGCTGTTGGCATCCATGGTGATAACGTCGAGAAGGTTCTCGAGACGTATGACTTGATGAGCAAGCGCTATTTCACTCACGCATCGCCAACTCTGTTCAACTCTGGCACTCCGCGTCCACAGCTCTCTAGCTGCTTCTTGCTGACGATGAAGGGCGACTCCATTGAGGGCATTTATGACACTCTCAAGACCTGCGCCATGATCTCCAAGTCTGCTGGCGGCATCGGCCTGAACGTGCACTGCATCCGCTCCATGGGCTCCTACATTGCCGGCACCAACGGCATCTCCAACGGTCTTGTGCCAATGCTGCGTGTGTTCAACAACACTGCTCGCTACGTTGACCAGGGTGGCAACAAGCGTCCAGGCTCCTTCGCCATCTACGTTGAGCCATGGCACGCCGACATCTTCGCCTTCCTCGACCTCAAGAAGAACACTGGTAAGGAGGAGCAGCGTGCCCGTGACTTGTTCTACGCTCTGTGGATTCCAGACTTGTTCATGCGCCGTGTCGAAGCCAACGGTGACTGGAGTCTCTTCTGCCCGAACGAGGCTCCTGGTCTCGCCGAAGTCTGGGGCGAGGAGTTTGAGGCTCTCTATGAAAAGTACGAGAAGTCTGGAGCGGCGCGCAAGACCATCAAGGCGCAGAAGCTGTGGCACGCCATTGTCGAGGCTCAGGTTGAGACCGGCATGCCGTACATGCTGTACAAGGATGCTTGCAACCGCAAGTCCAACCAGCAGAACCTTGGCACAATCAAGTGCTCCAACCTCTGCACGGAGATTGTTGAGTACTCCAGCCCAGATGAAGTAGCCGTCTGCAACCTGGCATCCATTGCCCTGCCAATGTTTGTCAAGGTGGAGGAGAACTCTGATCCAAAGGCACCGCTCGATCCGCTGACTGGCAAGGCCGAGAAGCTGCGTACCTTTGACTTTGAAGGTCTGCACCGCGTTGCCAAGGTTGTGGCCAAGAACCTGGACCGCGTCATTGATGTCAACTTCTACCCAGTTGAGGAGGCTCGTCGCTCCAACATGCGCCATCGCCCAATCGGCCTCGGAGTCCAGGGTCTTGCCGATGCCTTCATCCTGATGCGCTATCCATTTGACTCGCCAGAGGCTCGCAAGCTCAACAAGCTCATCTTTGAGACCATTTACCACGCTGCTCTCGAGGCTAGTTCCGAGATTGCCCAGGTGGACGGCCCATACGAGACTTACGAGGGCTCTCCAATGTCCAAGGGCAAGCTGCAGTTTGATCTGTGGATCGAAGAGGCCCGTGCTCGCGACGGCCTTGACCAGCATGCTGCCGCCAAGATTGGCCCATCCGATCTCTGGGACTGGACCGCGCTGCGCGCCAAGATTGCTACACACGGTGTTCGCAACTCTCTGCTCGTTGCTCCGATGCCAACTGCCAGCACCAGTCAGATTCTTGGTTTCAACGAGTGCTTCGAGCCATACACCAGCAATATTTACACCCGCCGTGTGCTGTCTGGTGAGTTCCAAGTTGTGAACCAGTGGCTGCTGCGCGATTTGGTCGAGCTCGGTCTGTGGAACGAGGACATGAAGAACCGCATCATTGCTGACGGCGGTAGCATCCAGCGCATTGCTGCCATCCCAGAAAAGATCAAGCAGCTGTACAAGACCACCTGGGAAATCTCGCAGAAGGTCATTCTCGACATGGCTGCTGACCGTGGCGCCTTCATTGACCAGTCGCAGAGTCTGAACATCCACTTGGCTGATCCGCAGTTTGGCCGCATTTCCTCCATGCACTTTTACGGCTGGAAGCGCGGTCTCAAGACGGGCATGTACTACATGCGCACTCGTCCAGCCGCCGATGCCATCAAGTTCACCATTGATCAGACCAAGCTCAAGGCTCAGCTTGCTGCCGAGAAGGCTGCTACCAGTGGTGGCGAGAAGAGCGCTACTGGCTCTGCTACTGCTTCGCCGGCTGGTGTCCTGCTCAACCCAGCCCGCGATGCCCCAATCAACACTGACGATGCAGCCCTCGCCTGCTCCATCGACAACGCTGACGCCTGTGTCATGTGCAGCGGTTAATAGTAACATCAATACACATCAAATCGAATCAAAACAAATCAAAATACTCACACAAAATGATAACCACCTACGTTTGTTCTCCT
The DNA here is from genome assembly GCA_025201865.1 of Ramicandelaber brevisporus. Taxonomy (NCBI): domain Eukaryota; kingdom Fungi; phylum Kickxellomycota; order Ramicandelaberales; family Ramicandelaberaceae; genus Ramicandelaber; species Ramicandelaber brevisporus. The sequence continues at coordinate 45,802 of MU602736.1, read as the reverse complement.
TAAAAAGCTATACTAATTCCGTTGTATACTGGTTGTATCCCTCGCAATGTGCTAGTAGCGATCAGGCCATCTTTGTGGGTTGCAAGTATATGAGCGCTTTATTTTGGTTTTATTTTTGAATTCATTTTGTCAGGGACATTCAGGGCAGGCACAGTCCAATGGGGCTCGTGGATACATGAGCTGGTATTGTGAGGCTAAAAATAAGATGTCGGAGTTCAAGTCACGGCTTTTGCGCCGCCCACTGTTCCTTTGCTGCTGCCGTTCCTTTTTTTATTACTGTTGCTGCGTGCGGTGTGTTGTGTGTTGAGACGATCGTCGAAGTCGGCTTCTTCTTACAACTCCACCCACCTTCCTCTTCTACTTCCTCCTCCTTGTTGCATCTTCTTCTTCTTCTTCTGCAGAGTAGATATACCGATTAGTAGCTAGAGTAAAAGAGTTAGTATTCACGTCGTTGCTACTACCGTTTGAGCCTCAGAGTCTTTCTCCCCCTCCTGTCTTCAGTCGCAATCTCCGTCGTCTTCTGCATCTCGACCTCCTCGTCTTTTTTCTTACTTTCCCATTCTTTCTTTCTTTCTTTCTTCTCCTGCGCAGGATTAGTAGCAGTATATAAATAGAGCGGGAATTATGCGCGTTTCGATCACCTCCATTGCAGTCCTGGCGGCTGCCTCTACTGCCGTCCTGGCAGCACCTGGCCTGGAGCCTCTTCTTCCGCTTGACGGAAGCAGCAGCAGCGGCGACAGCGGCACTGGATTCGGAAACGGTGCCAACAACGACAATGTCATCGGTGGAACCGTTGCTGCATCCAACGAAGCACCATTTGCTGCTCTCATTTTCTCCAACGGCTGGAACTCTTGCGGTGGATCCATCATCGGATCTCAGTGGATTCTTACCGCTGCGCATTGTCTCTCCTCGGCAAACCCAGGTGCAAACGGACCCGGCCAGTTTACGACTACGCCAGCCGGCCAGCTGACTGTCATGGTTGGTCGCAACACCAACTCTGCAAGCAGTGCCGTTCGCGTTGAGAGAGTTATTCCACACTCGCAGTATGATCCATCAAACATGCACCAGGACATTGGTCTCTTGAAGCTTTCTGCTCCACTTACGCTCAACAGCAACACTAAGCAGGTGCCAATCTTCAGCGGTTCAATCAGCGCTGGCAACAAGTTCACTATTGCCGGATGGGGCCGTACCGACAACAACGGTAACCTCGGTGCAAGCAACTTGATGAAGGCCACCCTGACCATTGGTGACACTGCTACCTGCCAGAAGGGTGCTAGTGAGTACACCGATTCCAACGGCCAGTTCATCTGCACCATTCCACAGAACAACGAGGGCACTTGCTACGGTGACTCTGGAGGCCCACTCTTGGCTGGAGGCGCTGGCTCGTACTCCCTGGCCGGTCTTGTGTCCTTTGAGGTTAACTACAAGGAGCCACAGAGCAAGGCTTGTGCCGTTGATGGCACTATTGGCTTCTACACCCGTGCCTCGCAGTATCTTGGATGGATCTCGTCCAACACCGGCATCTCCCAGGCTGACCTGCTTGCCGGCAGAGGCAATCCAAGCCCCTCCGATGGTGGCGACAAGCCAAACCCAACTCCATCGAAGCCAGCAACCCCATCTACTTCATCCAGCGCTGGCTCTCCCGCTACTAGCAGCAACGGCTCATCTCCAAGCAAGACCTCCTCTGATAGCCAGTCCGCCAAGCCAACATCCTCGACCTCTGGCGATAGCGGCAACGGCTCCTCCAAGCCAAACTCCGATGGTTCCTCCGATGTCAACGGTGGCAGTGGTGGCTCTGGTGGCTCTGACAGCGGCAGCAATGGTGGCTCTGACAACAGCAACAACAGCGGCTCTGGCTCTGGCTCTGGCTCCAACTCTGGTTCTGGCAGCGGAGACTCCAAGAAGTCTGGCGGCAGCAAGGGCAACGAGAAGCAAGGTACCAACGGCGCCGCTGCCCTCACCGCTTCACTTGCATTTGTCCCAATTCTCTTTGCACTCTTCTAAGCTGTCTAATGTGCGCACACACCTGCTCTGTCTTTCTCACTCTCTCTTTCAATTTCCTTGCATCTCTCTCTCTCTCTCTCTCTCTCTCTCTTTCGCTCGCCCTATTTAAACTAAAAAATAACTTAAAAGAAAAATAACATGTCCACAGATTATTTTCTTTAATTTAAATCTAACTCGAAGGAGTTCCTGTCCCTTTCCCCCTTCATCTTCCATCTATTCGTCTCTTTCCTCCTTCGATCTTTGCTCCTCGCTTTTGATTTATTACGTGACAGCACAAAAACGTCTATCTCCGTGCACACGCATGCTGTCACTGTGTTGCACATGATGCAGCCTTTCTCGAGCAATTCACACTTTTACTTTTATTTCATTCTACAGCATGTTCAAGAGTATCACTGCACTCGTCTTACTTGTTGCACTGTCATTGGCACTGACACCGAGTGAAAAGTCACTGCCAGTCCAATGCTTCAAAGAAATCCGCGTCAACACAACTGGCGACGCTGACTCGATTGCCGCCTGTGACAACTTTTACTCGTCCATCATAATTAACGACATTCCGCAACAATTCAACTCGCTCCAGTTCCCTCGTCTTCAATCTCTCGATGGCGATCTCATTGTCTCTCACAACGCCGCATTACAGTCACTCGATTTCCCAATTCTTGAGCGCATCAATGGTCGCATAATTGTTACCAACAACACTCATCTCTACTCTCTGAATATGCGCTCCTTGTCAGCTGTTACAAACTCGGTCGAAATTGATCAGTGTCTGCATTTGGATACGCTGCAGTTTAATAAAACAAACATGGACCAGCTTGAGAAGATTGTTATTGTCGGGACAGCGATTAAAGAACTGAAGATTAAAGGTGTTGGAGCAATGCAGGGAATTGATGTACGTGCAAATAGATATTTGGAGACTGTTGCGTTTCCGGACTTGGTGCGTGTAGCTGGCGATGTGCGTATTGGCGATAACAATAACGGAGGCAGTAGTAGATCCAGCAACAGAGATGCTGTTAGTAGAGGAGAAGGAGGAGGAAATGTTCAAGTAAAGTTATCAAATCTGGAAACGGTTGGTGGATCACTGTCATTCTTCTCAATGGGCACTGTCAATGGTTCAGAGCTGGCATCGCTTCGTCGAGTACAATTTGACCTGTCATTTGATAATGTCACCATCAACAGCAACAGTAACAGTAACAGTAACAGTAACAGCAACAGCAACAGCAACAGTAGCGGTAATGGCAATAATGGCAACAGTTTGAATATACCACATTTGGAATTTACAAACTCGCTGACAGTTGTCAACTGCAACGGTCTCAAAGACTTGTCATTCCCAGAATTATCAACGATTGGTGGTAGCATTTTGCTCACAAACAATACTCAGCTCTCTGCAATCTCCGATAATGCGTTCCCCAAGTTAACCAACATAGCCGGCTCATTCATGGCGGCTGGCAGCATCAAACGAATCACATTGCCTTCGTTGCAAAGTGTACGTGGATCGTTCTTGTTCCATACAACAGCCTCGTTGGAGTGTGAAGAGCTGCGTGCAAAATTGGGCGAGTCAACTGTGGACGGTGCGTTTGATTGCGAGGACAAATCTGAGCGCTCAGAGTTGAATGCAGATGGAACCTGGAACGAGAACAGCGACGGTGATGGTAAAGGCAAACGCCGTGGAAGCACTAACAATGCGACGCGTGCCAGTAGTGCCTTTGGCCTTTGGTCCAAAATTGCAACCCTGCTAACTACTGGATCACAGTCCATCGGATGGAGTGATAATCAGCTGTTTCAAAATCTATTTGGATTAACTGCATCCACTGTTGAATGGCAATTAATCACAGCTATTATCGCACACTATCTTATTTTAATCATTCGCTAAAAAGCTTTTCACTGCTTTCACTGTTATTGTTGTTATTGTTGTTATTGTTATTGTTTTTTTTGTTTTCAAGTCCATACATTTTGAATTGACCCTGAGTTGACATTTTAAGGAGTACAAGGAGTATAAGATTTCAAAACAACAACAACCTTAAAGGCTCTGATATCGGTTGTTGTTTTTTGTTTTTTTGCAAAGTCAAGGGGTAGGTTCTTATGAAATAAACCTTGCTCACCATACTTCCATCCCTTCCCCCGCGCTGCATGCTTGTGTGTTCATCCAATAGCAACAACAGCAGCAGCAGCAAACAGCATCCAATTGTTTTCTCAGAAACGTCGTCAATGCCATCCAAATTCGTTCTTGCCACCTTGATTGCGCTTAGCTGCTACTCGTGTGTGACTTCAGCCGCACCAGTTGGCGGGTATGCTGCCGATGTGGTTGCACCAGTAGCACCGTCGGTTGCTGATGTCACTGCCGCGACTAATACCATTCCCGGCCCACCACCAACCGCACCGCCGCAGCCGGTCCCAAGTTATCATGCAGGCAGTGACACTCCCGGTCACAGCCTTGCCATGCCTCCAGTCCTACCACAGCAACAGCAGCCACCGCTGTTCCCAGCCACTGGTATGTTTATGGCTCCACCTGCTCCACAGCCCGTAGCAGTGCTGATGCCCGCTTCTGTTTCTTTCCCATTGCCAATGTCGGTTGCATCACCTGCTACTGCACCAATGAGCCTGCCACCCGCTGCTGCTCCTGCCTATGCTGCTGCTCCGGCTCCTGCTGCTGCTCCCGCCTATGTTGCTGCTCCTGCCCCTGCTGCTCCAATCCCGTCTCTCCTGCTGCTGCTCCCGCCTATGTTGCTGCTCCTGCCCCTGCTGCTCCAATCCCGTCTCTTACTCCAGTTCCAGTTCCGGCTGCTCCAGCTCCAGCTGCTGCTCCCGCCTATGTTGCTGCTCCTGCCCCTGCTGCTCCAATCCCGTCTCTTACTCCAGTTCCAGTTCCGGCTGCTCCAGCTCCAGCTCCAGCTCCAATGCCAGCTATCCCAGCATCTATCCCGTCGCCATCTCCAGCTTCACCAGCTCCAGCTCCAGGTGCAGCCTACGCTGCCAAGCCTGCCGTCATGCCAAATGAGAACCATCCAGCAGCCCCGGCTTCGCCATTGTCGCCATCCACCGATACCACCGTGAACACTGTCAACAGCGGCCATCCAATCTTTATGAGCCCAGTTGGTGCTGGTACAGAGCTGACTCACTCACCAAGCTCAGGCACTCCAGCTAACGGCACTCCCAATCCAGCTGGTTACCAGAAGCCAAATGCTCCACCACCATCGTCACCATCGGTCGGTGGCTATTCTGCTGCCAACGCACCCGCGCAGCCTCAACAGCTCGTCCAAACCAAGCCACCATCTGCTACACCAGCTCCAGTGTCAGACTCTGAGCCACCTCTTTTGCTGATTCCTGGTCCGAACCACTTGGCAAATGCTGGCAAGACCATCCTGGAGGCACTCACTAAGGGCGATTTCCAAGGCATCTTACATGAACTCACCAATGGCGCATTCGGTGCCGCTGTCAACCCACTCCAACCAAGCGCTGTTGCCTCCAATTCTCGTCAATTGGCCCACCAAACTCCAGCCAAGCCTGTCGTCAGTAACGAGCGTTTCGTCGAGAGCAAGTCCATCGATGACCAGCAACAAGCACAGCAAGAAGCTGCACCTGCCGACATTCCAGCTGATACATCTGGCAATGAGAGTGCCACATCCCAGTCCATTCATGAAGAAGTTGCAAAGAGCGCCATTGTTGATTCTGCCGAGCCAATGCGCACCATGCCACTTGTCCGCCGTGGTCAGCTGCCACTCGACGCGGCCACTGACGCACTTCCGGTTCCTGCTTCGTTTGTCAAGTCCCTGCCACCGCTCGCTCTCAAAGATTTGGACTTGACAAAGCTGCCAATGGACTTTATTAACAAGATCATGGATGCGTTCAAGGGCAATGGCAACAAGATTCCCGAGAACTACTTGACTGCCCTCCAGGCAATTGCTGGCTTGCTGGATTCCAAGCCACATTCCTCTCGTTAAATACTTCGTATTCCGTTCCCCTTTTCTCCCATTTCTGATTTTTGATTTGTTCTTGACTTACACTACGAACGTTTATGTATCCTAACTCATGTTTATATCATACTCATGTTCTTTAAAAGAATATCTAAACAAACAAATTACACGCTGGCTACTGATAGAGAATCTGAGGTGGCTTGCCAGCATACATGGCAGAGTCCCAGCTGCCAGGTGGTTTAAACTCAGTCAAGGGTGACTCCAATGACAAGCTGCCAGAATCTGAGAGAATGCGATAGGCGGTACTCGCCAAGTTGATCGCGTCGGGAATGTTATCGCCTTCGGCTGCGTATGTTACAAGAGCGGCCAGCGGAATCGAAGCACTCTGGAAAGCAGAAATCAGAAACCGAGTAGCACCGGCGCCTGGAATCGCTGGATACACTGCCTCAGAGCCCACGCTTTTCTTTGAGTCAGCTGGATGAGATAGCTCGAACGGTGTAGTCACAACCTGCTTAACCGATGATACCAAGCGAGTTTCGCCGTCATTCTTCGGCAAGATGTGGTAAATGGCACTGTTGCCGCCTAGTCCACTGTTTAACTCGCCATCCCCACGAATCGACGCGTCTGCACTCGATAGTAGCAGAACTTGACTGATGCCGTTCTGCTTTGCAAATCCGGCAATGTTTGCGGCAAACTGTGGACCAGCTCCACGATGCACAAACGACCGCTGCTGAATAAACGTCACCTTCGCGTCGCTCGTTTGGTACACCTCCAGTGCCGTATTGACGCCGCTGCTCTTGAGATGATCAAATGCCTGCGAGCCAGCGTATGGAACAACAGTTGGTTCGTCCAGGTAACCGATGCGATCCAAACGAAGAGTGTTGATCAGCAAGTCTGTGCTCAGCTGCGGCACGTTGCCAATCGACACGGTGGGCACGACCAGAAGCGTTCCACGGAGACGCGCAGTGTCGAAGCCGCTGGCTGGAATGAATGCTGAGGCAGATGACGCGTTTGGCATACTCGAGATTAAGGAAACAAAAAAAAAACAATGAAAAAATAAACAATGCGAAAACTTTGGAGAGAGAGCTTGTGTGTGTGCGATAGTGGATGCAACAACGATGCGAGCTGACGCGTCATCACGCTTATAATCCGAGTGCAACTTGGGAGGGGGACGCGTCATCACGATATTGGCTACTAATGTACAATTTAAAGGTTTAATGAGCTATAGTTAATTTGTTTAGTCTACTTTATGCTTGGTTAACCACTCGTAGATGAGTTTGAAGATGACTCCAATTAGACCCTGAACAGCGATTGCAATCCATACACCCAAGACTCCAACAAACAACTTGACCTCTGCCCAGACCAGCAGCTCGTACTTGGACAGCAGCCACTGTGCAACCTTGGCAAATGGCCACAGCAGCAGCTTGCCTACGTACTGAAGCAGCTTGGCTGCGTAATTCTTGACAGCATTGAACATTCCTGAAATGGCTGAACCAATGCCCTTAACAGTGTCTCCAATACCATTGACAACATTGTTAACTGCATTGCCAACAGTGTCCATAATGGATCGGTCAGTGATTGTACCAGGTACTGTTGCTTCTGTTGCTGCTGCTGTTTCTTCATCTTTATCAGCTCCAAACTGTCGCCGGGTTGTTTTTGTTTTTGTTGATGCAGACTTTGCTGATCGATTTACTACTGGCTTGATGTTGCGTTCCCGAATGTACTCTGCAATGATATCGAGTGGGTGGTTGCGACTGCCATATATATCGCTACTATCCTGCGACTTCTTGAGATGGCCACGAGTTGATATCCTGCTGTCTGGTGAAGAAGAGGAAGAAGAGGATGAGCGAGGAACTACGCCAAACCATCTACCAATGGTACGCTCAATACGACCTGCGCGTTGAGCTGTATCAATTGAGCCAGCATCGACAACTGCTCCAGGCAGTGATGCAATGATGGCGAGTGGAACACTGAGAGTGGCTTCTTCTGTTGCTGACAGTGGCTCACTGGCTGGCCGAGCTGTGATGTCGCGTGCAACTTTAGCATGCCATTCGACAATGTACTTGACTGCTCCAGATTCACTTTCTTGCTGCTGCTGTTGCTGTTGTTGAGCACTGTTGGTGCTGTTCGTAGATAATGAGCGAGCCACTTTATACTCAGTACGAACTGTATTTAGATGACCAAGTGAATTCAGCAAATCTTGGTGACTAGAACCTGCATTGTCACGAATCAGTGCTGAACCAGTTGCAGTAATGTGAGAATATAGTGTCTTTGGAATACTGATCTCAGGTTTAATCTTCTCCCACAATGCAGCGACTCCAGTCAATGGTACTTCTCGAGTCATTATTCTTGGCTTTGGTGCTGACCCTGATGCTGGCGCTGATGCTGTGACATTGACCAAATCAGGCGTTCCGGTAGAGTTGAATTCACCGGGTTTCAAAATGGCATCAAGGTTATCCATTGCACTGTGACAGAATCTTAATTGTAAATAACAAGCCACCAGGCCACACACTCCAATATACAGGAACAACAAAGCGGGTGCATACGTAACATATTCAAACCACCAGCGCACGATATTTCTTCTGCGCAGACGTTTGCGAGTTTTATATTGGGTAGTGTGTTCAGTAATCCCAAATGCCTTTGGATGATCCTGCTGGCGACGTGTAATAAAATTCAATGCTCTACAAAATGCCAGCTTGATTCTCGGCCATCCAGACGTTGCCATTGGATATTTGAGATCATACAAGTCTTCATAAACTCGCTCTTTGGCAGTGAGATTCTCGCGAATGCCAGCCTTGTACTGTGTAACTGTTATCAGAGATGGGCTTTTGATTCCATTCGCCTTCTCAAAGGCACGACGCTCTTGCTCCATTTGCATATCTACAATCATTCGATATGTTTGCTTTGTCCATTTGAATACCAGATATGCCCACAGGTCTAAAACTGCATA